>JAOBRG010390314.1:0-10636 GCA_027574985.1 Umimayanthus nakama | reverse complement strand
TATCGGCAAATTTTAGTTGCAAAAGCAAAAATTTTAGTCGCAAATGCGCCTGTATCAGTCGCAATTTCAAGCCCTGTCACAGGATGCTGACATAATGGCTAGGCATTCCAAGAATGCAGTAACCACAAAAATGTAAGAACATGTTTTAGAGTCACAGTTATTAACCAGTTCAAATTTACAGTTTTGGGGCACTGTAGACAAGTCTCACAAAACAGTGAAGCAAAAACAACGTGGTTAAAATTCCTATTTCGGAAAGAAGTTCTGCAGTTGGTTGCAGTAGAGCGGACTGAGACAAAGATCCAAGTAGAGACTGGGCTCCTACTGAGGCTCAACTCGCCGAACGGACATGTTGGAATAAAAACTGCGCATGCGTGCAAACTAGCAAGAGACAACCGCTGACCAGATTTCCAAGATGGCGTCTTCAAATACAATTCTTGCTGCAAAAGTATTAAATGTTACGTTTTTTCCACCAAAAGTTAAGAAACGACTGACCTTCACAGTCAGACGAAAAGAGGAAGAAAAACAAACCAGGCATTTTAAAAAATCTTGTCTTTTGCTAAGCTACCGGCAAGTAGCAAGTTGCGTTTTCCAATATTTTCACTACTTCCACTATAGCCAGTTCATTAGTACGTTAGCAACTATTCGCAAATGTGACTCACTTGTTTGTGCCTCTAGCCTCTGAGTACTCGAGAAGCACTTCGCAGAAATGTTTTCCCATTGCTTCAAAGTCTGTAGTGTTGAAGTGACGTCCTTTCTCCCTAGTACACGGGTGATGATTAAGGAAGATTACGTTTAATAATCTCAAGGCAGCCTCACTGCAGTTGTTATGGTTAAAAAAATACTAAGTAGAAATCACGAAGCACTGATTTTCTTTAATTTCCGTAAAGAGTATTGTCACACCATGCCCTGGATCGGACACGAAACAAAAAGGGATAACGGTTAAAGTTGAACAAAAATATACATGTTCATCAATTTCCTTTGAGTAACATTCGAGCTTTTCTGAATACAAGCTATGTGGAGTTGCTATCCATCCACACAATTCAGGCAAAAAAGTGTTTTTTGTATGCCAAACCGTTTCTTCTTAACGCTCAATCTCCTAGGGTATTTCACAGGAATATATGGACATTTCCGGGATCAGTTTATAGCTAGGATGCAGTGCGACTAGCAAAAGGAAACGTGAACTTTACAACTAACCCAAAGGTAAAAAAAATACCATAACAACTCCCCGTCACCAATTTTTGCATAAACGCTTACATGTAGGTATTTTATTTTGTACTGTGTGTCCTTCTTTCGTTTTCTTCCTTCCTTTTATCTTTCCACTCGTTCTTTCGTTCTTCCTTTCTTTCTTTCTTTGTATCCATCCACCTATCTATCTATCAATCTTACTTTTTTCTTTCTTTCTTTCTTTTTTTTCTTTTCCTTTTGCTTTCTTTTTCTCAATCTGTCTGTATGTCTATCTGTCTGTCGGTCCATCTATCTTTCTTTCTCTTTTTCTCAGTTCTTTTTACTTACATATCTCCAAAATTAGCGCCACAGAATGTCGCCTCCATAGTGAAACTGTTCTGTATTCCCAGCTGTCTCCACATAACCACTCGAGCTGTCGATTCCTTGCACTTACGGACTTTGAACTTGCAACCGCTGAACGAGAACTTGTCCGGAGCCTGACATAGTCACCAGACGATCAAATAAACTCCGTTACAAAAATGATATAGCTATTCTAAATATATAGTGACACATGTACAGGCCAGTTCACTAAGAATGTGTGATCCAGGCAAGTATTTATACTCCTTATAGACTTTTAGAAATTTCACGTGACAATATCAACGACTGTTACCATGAGCTTTAGCAGTATTAAGTGGTTTCATTCCAAAACAATCTCGATTTGAGATTTTTCCAGCACATAAAACATGTTATAATTACGTTCAAGATAGAAATATAAATTTTGTTTGCTTTTCAGTCTAGTTTTATGGGAACTCAGTTTTATAATGTTAACTTAGCCGAGTTTATACTTCTTCTCGTTCATAATGGTTAAGTGACCTATAAACTAAATCGAAAAGCAATAACTTTCCTAGTTTAGCAGGGCCTCTACAACTTTATAACTTCAGGGCCCGGTTGTCCAAAGCCCGATTAGGACTAATTCTGGATTAAATCTTAACAAGACCTATAGAGTTAACCCAGGGTTAGCACTAATCGGGCTTTGAACAACCAGGCCCATATAGCAACTCTGGACTAGCATTAATCAGTGGTTTGGATAGCAAACTACTCACACAATAGTCAAGGGAATTTTTTCGCAATCATTAGTTTGCGTTACGAAACAAGAATGAAATGCTGATCACCTCCTAGTAATAACAACAGCTTAAACACAGTTCTTCTTCTACTGGATGCATGGCTCTTTGCCTGTAATATCTAAAAATTACATATGTGGTACAATAAAGGAGAAAGTACTCTTTAACTCTACCCGAACACTTTACCGTTAATCTGAAATTTCATCATTCCAAACATGGATGTCCATCTCAGTGAAGTGAGTCCAATTTCGAAAATTTACACAAAACTGTTTTATAAGCATTTAACCAAATTATGACTCAGGCTATAAATAACTTTTTCACTTGTGCTTTGTCAAAGTTCCTGTAGTTTCACTCGCCGTACAGCTCCGAGTTTGCCAAATCACGCATTAATTAATCCCAAACTAATCTCTAAATATTCTAACGAGGCATAATTTATTAGGAGAAAACTAAAAGTAATGGCCCTGGGTTGAGGTTGATGTCCTAATTATCGTACCTTCTGTGACATCATCCAAGGAAATAGTCTCTCTTGCAAGAAACTATTCATGGACACCATGTTACTGTCCGCTGTACACCCGTACATGAATACATTGGGTTTACGGCTGTGGCCGTGTAGATCACAGTAAATAACAACCTGCGTAGTAGGGATGGTAATATTTAACAATTAATCACCGAAGGCGACGTGAATATCGGCGAATAGTCACCGAGAAGAAGTCGAGGTGACTATCGCGAATTTTAACAGAGCCTGAGGTGACTAATTGTTTTAGTATGATCGCACTGGTGATTATTCCAGAAAATAAAACAAAAATAGTAAACTGTCTGAAAAAAGTTTATTCTTCATTTAAAACAACACGCGCCTAAACATGCTTTGCGCGCGCATCATTGCTATAATCACCTAGCAGTGATTTTAGCGAGAGAGAACGAAGTTCTCGACCAATCAGCGAGCGCCATTTTCGATAATCACCAGTGCAATTTTACTAATACGTTATTAAGGGATCGCAGACTAAAAACAGAAGGTTGAGAGAGTAACAAAGTTTGATTTGTTAATCGTTTTGCTAAGTAATGATGATAGGACTGAGTGGAGTCCAATTCAGTCTGTAAAACTTACGAATGAGAAACAAAACTGGATGAGCGCGGAGACCGAATCCAATTTGTTTTCAAGAGTAACGGTTACAAACAGAACTCGGTGTTCGACATGAAGTCCTATTACAAATTTATCGCAAAATTGCAATCTCCAAAAATGAACAAAAAATACACAAAGTCGTTGTATCTCATTTAAAGAACTGTTGCTGTTAAAGCAAACACTCCATTTTGAGGTTAGTTGCTTGTATCCACAGTGTAAGTATTTTTTTGTCGCTGATTTGTCAGAAAGCTAGGAACTCAAATTGTTACTGATTTATTCAATTAATTTTTCATTGCACTCTCCGAGAAATGATTTTGCTGTTAGGTTACGGAAAAAATATAGTGCTGGATAAACCAATCGGATTTGAAGAAATACAAGAAAACAAAAGAAGATGAGCGTAGAACATCGCACCTCGTGATCCTTGGAGAAGGACTCCATCAGCGTTTTGGTGTGCCACGTGGTTGGAAAGTGTTCCTACGGAAATGAAAATTCAGTTAAAACAGGTTAACCTTCAAGAGATACTGAGGAACAAAACCGACATGTTCTTTATCTTACAACAATATTAAACGTGAATAAAAATAACCGAATAAAGTACTGACATTTCAAACATTAATATCAGGTTTTGTCGTGCAATTTTAATGCAACATACCAAATATGAAGACCTTGATTTTTCATCCGGGGTTTGCAACTCTTAACTTACTTAGCTTTTAATTGAAAAGTAAACAAACATGCGTGTTCGTTTCGATTTACAACGGAAGTCCTGGTACTCACTCTCTTTGGGTCTTTATATGTTCTGTTCAAATCCCGACCAGCAAGGTTTGTTCGGTAATTGCCAACGATCACTCCGTCAGGGTTGAGCATTGGGACAATTTTAAACACAAACTTCTGTCGCAGTTTCTGCAAGATAGACATAAAAAGTATACAACTATCCATTACTAACATTACAACAGATTTCAGAAAGAATATGTGGTTACAATAGGGTTATATTAGATACATGTCCTAGTTATTTTAGAAGATTAATGGCCACACCAGTTAATATTTGAAGATACTCAAAAACTGATGGATTATCAAAATTTGTTTGCAATACAATTTGACTCCGTTTAGACATGGTTGTAAGCAAATCATTCACCTCTTACACGTACATCAAAAAGTGGGATGAAACCAGGTTCCCGAAGTTACTAAATTGATGCTACTACTCGTTTCGCCAGTAGGATGCTCGGTTGCATGGGAACCACGAACATCCTACATGTATATCAAAATGAGGTTTCTGCCACGCATTCTTCGTAATAACAGTTACCATCAATCTCACCTTGGCTATAGGATCCTCGCTTGTAAGAAAATCCAACAGACCTTTCATCATCCAGCTGGCGTTTGTCTCTCCTGGATGAACACGCGCACTCACAACGACTCCGAGCTTCTCGCAATCTGGCACTAATAAAGTAATAGGCAAGACCAGCTGACAGTTATAACAACTACACTTGAAAACTATATCATTAACTAGTCACTGAAGGCGACGTGAATATCGCGATATTCACAGAGCTTGAGGTGACTAGTTGTTTTAGTATAATTGCACTGGTGATTATTCGAGATAAAAAACAAACAAAAGTAGCGAACTTTTTAGAATTATCTTATTTTTTCATTTAAAAAAACACGCGCCTAAACATGCTTTGCGCGCTCGTCGTTACTATAATCACCTAGCAATGATTATAGAGAGAGAGAACGAAGTTCTCGACAAATCAGCGCGCACCATTTTCGATAATCACCAGTGCAATTTTACTAAAGTAACAATAGTAATGAGAACAATAACAATAACACCAAAACCAACAGCACTAACAAAAATGAATCGGACTTAAACTGAAAACATCAAAAATTGTTAATTTTGAAGAGCTGTAGAGCTACACAACATGCAAGAACTAGAACCACTACGAGAGATAACGCGACTGAAGGTGTTTGTCGAAAGTACGTGTTAGAAGACTATTTTGTCAGCACAGCATACATTTGTTCGCTTCAGGAACCTCGGGGCATTTTATAGTTGTTGTTCTTCTTTCTTTGTCTTTTTTTCCACTATGTCGTCCTTTTTTTAAAATTTAAGCCACTTATGTTACACGGACAGTTACAATCTACATAACAGTATAGCTGAACCGCAATTGGGGAAGGTACAACTTTCCGCCCGTTTATAACAACATGACCACGAGGCACGTCAACGCCTAGGCCCCAGGTCCCCGAACAACACCACGATTGCTTCCCAAGCAATCTCGAAACATTCTGAAAAAGTTTAAACCTTTTGTAAATATAGCTAGACATATAAATACCAGGAAACCAGTGTGATTCAGTGTCATTCGGACAGAACCGATTTGTAAAGTGATTTGATAGACTGGACGAGCTTACAACTCAAACCTACCTCCGGGTGAAGTCACTGTCAACTGGTAGCAGTTATTACCAGCCAGAGTCTTGCACAGAACCTAAAGGTCAGTTTATTCATTAGTAATCTATACCGGAAAGCAGTTTAGTTCAGTTTGAACAATGCACACAATGGTTAGTCGGTAGACATCCACAACACTGTCGGTCTGAATAAATTAATCACATTTTAGAAGGTAATGGCATAATGTGAAATTGCTTTTAAAAAAATAAAAAGAAGTTGCCACTATATTTTGCTCAAAAAGTGCAAAAATGAACAATCTATATTTTCAGGGAATATTCGGAAACGCTAAGAATATAAAAACTGGCTTGACTTTATGCTTGTCGAAACATTGTAACACTAAAATCAATATTGTCATTTGCCAGAATTCAAGTAGTGATAAATCCCTAGTTATATTGTTAGAATTCTCCGTAGACTTCCAAAAGTAGCGATCCCGGGAAGTAACGTCAGTTTAGGTAATGTAAAAAGTTTCTCGAATATAAGAAATATCCCAAATTCTAAATTTCGGTTTTCGTAAGGAGGCTCTGAAAATTGATACTTGGGATATACTGATAAGAGCACTTAAGCTTACAAAATTTAAACCACTATGTGTCTGAAAATTGGTGTTACTTTTTTTTGGTTGGGCGGTCCTTACTCAATTCGGAGGGTGCTTCCATCGGGAGACCAAACGTTAGGTGAGTCGTGATGATTTCTTTACGTTCACAACAAATTTTGATGTCCAAAAGTAACGAACCCCCAAAATAACGACCTCACGAAAATAACGACTTCCCAAAAATAATAACTTCCCTAAAGTAACGTTAATCAAATGCTGCTAAAATCGAAAGTAGCAACGGCCGTTACTTCGTAGCCAGCGTGTAGGCTTTTCTTGCGGATTTGGGGACATAGTTTAAGCAAGGAAAAAATGAGTCCCTGTGCAAAGCAGGCGGAGGGGGGAATTCAACTTAATCTCTCCTTCTCCCCTCCGCCCGCTTTGCTTAGCGACTTTTTTTTTTATGGCCGAAACTTTATTACCGAATCCGGAAGGAGAGCCAACACACAGGCTATTACTTTCGAGATTAGTTCTACGGTGTCAGGTTATAAAATAGGTTTTACATACCTCTTTCCTGCAGTGCTGTGCAGTCAGCGGACTATCCTCCAGGGTCCTCAGGTACAATTCCAGATCAGTGTATGAGTAAGGGTAGCAATGAGCCAAGTAACAAACGTCATTGCCATACGGAAACTCCTGTTACAGTAGAAAAACATGGTATTTTAAGGGAGCGGTCAATTAGAGCCGGGATGGGGATTGTAAGAACACAAGACAATTTTGACTCAATCCTTTTAAAGGAAAAAATTATTCAGCCCAAACAATAGAAATACAGTTATTACTTTTTCCCTTCACCTTTAATTTGGAAATTTTTTTACCCCTTCTAAGAGATAGTTGCGTCAGGCAGGAAGGGCAAATAACCCTCCTAAGTGTTGAGCCTAACTACGGACCTGGTTGTCCATTCATCAGCTCTAAGCCACATATTAAAGAACCCAAAGTCTTTAACAAGTAAACGATCAGTGCGGCTGCACAGCCTCCAATACATATTATTTATTGCATCACTTTTACATGTACTTTCTGCAACAAACTCTTCATTCATTGGAGAATCTGGCCACAAATTGGTGAGTGTGAGCCCTTTCAAAATCATTTACTTGATCTGAAAAAAACCTGAGTATCCCAAGCCATTCAGATGGACCTTTGTGGAATTAACTTTTATTGCTATGATAAAACGAAACTCGTAAAAAGAAAGAACAAACACTCGTAATTTAATCGTAAAATACAGGACCTTAGCTTCCCACAAAATCAATGAACGATTTTCATTCACAGATGCAAGCAATTTCTGACTTGAATATTAGGAGAAATCAGCAATACGTTGGCAGCTTTGGCGCGTTTGTGGTTGAAATAATTATTAGATATTTATTTATTTATTTTTATTTATTTATAAAGCTTTAACCATATTATGATATACTTACAAGCTGGAACGTGAGAGTGAAGTAAACTTGATCCCGGGATAGAAGAACGTTCTTATTCACAAAATTCCGGAAATAACTGACGTGGTGTCCCACTCTTGACCAACCAACCCCACTCTCAGATTGTGTCTCCGTCTCCGAGTATAACAAAGGTCTCATTCCTTTGGAAATATAGAACAACCCAATTAGTCAAAACTCTATGAAAAGCTACTACCCGGGGGACTCCAAAATAAATAAGACAGGGATGATCGTCGAAAATGTTGAAAAACACCTCAAAAGTTACCAATATTGGTGTGATCTCTGCACATTTTACCCCCTAAAAGTTACTAGAGTTACATCAAAACAGACGGTAAGCTGTCCATTTAATAGGACGATCTGTTAAAACATCGAGTTCACTTCAACAGGTTTCTGAAAATGCTGTCATATAAGTTCCTTTTAAAATCTCATTTCTCGGTAACAGACATGAGACCCCCTAAGAGTTACCAAAACCGCAATGTCAACCCCTAAAAGTTACACCAATCATCCCCACCAGGTCAAGTATGGGCGTCTCCCCCCACCCCCCGAATCGGCTATTACAAACCTTTATATGGGTGTCGAGACAGTACACTACAGCTCCAAGGAACTGGAAACAATGTCAGTTAAATTAGAACATTTTTACATGGGATTCGCCAAAATGATGATAAGAATGTCTCATGAATATTCTCAGAACTTTTCAATTAATATCATCCTCGCTGAAAGAACTCGAAAAGAGAAGTTCCATATGTATAACGAAGGATCTTAATGCACAGCGTTATAAAATTTGCTTTCAAAATCATTTTTCTGTGAACTACCGTACGTAATTTTTTCGTTAATGAAACCCTCGTACTGTAACACTCTTTTTTGAACAAACGTACCGTGATTACGGTAAAAGGCCAAAGTAATTTCGTTTCGTAAACGGCCGACGCAATTTCAAAAAACAGTTATTTCCTTGTCTGTATTTTTAGTACCTGGCTTTTTTTTTCTTTTCTGTTTAGTTTTTTCTTTCAGAATTAGTTTCGGTGTGGATTTACCTTAAGAGTCAGGGTTACTATATATATGTTATTTACCGGCTGGAAGGTCCGTATAGGGAAAAACTGTGACGAGGTCTGAATATGCTGACCGAGGCCTCTGGGCCGAGGTCAGCATATTCAGGCCGAGCTCACAGTTTTCCCATATACGGACCGACCATAAGCCGGTAAATAACTTGGGTTTTTTTTCCTCCAATGGACAAGCACATCAAGGGGCGAACCAGAGGCGAAGCAGCGCAGGTTACCGTGACCGTGATCACTGAGAGATATACGTTAAGAACCAATCATAATTCAGTATTTTGTTACTGTGACCGCAGAGGAAAAAATAATAGTTGTTACTTGTGTTTCCACGACCACGACGTGTTTATGAAAATGACTCTCGTTGAAATTGACATCCACTGTTACAAATAGCACCTGCCGTCTCGGAAAGGTTGCAACGACGTGACCAGCACATCTGGCACGTCAAAGTTTTATCATATGACTAACATGCAACTTTTAAAAGTATTGTCAAGACACGTATTTCGTGTGTGTGTGTGATTTCGTGTGTGTGTGTGAGTTCGGTGCAAATGGTAAGATCTCTGACTACCAACCAGAAGGTCCCGAGTTCAATCCCTGGCTTGGTCAAGGGTTGAGCTTTGGATGACCTTCATTCGCCACACCGTCCGTGGACAGGGACATTAAGCCTTTGGTCTAGTCCCTTAATGTTCTATCAAGGGACTTAATAGAACCCACACGCTTGTAAATAGAAGTAGGCTAATGCCGGTGTTGTGGACTGTAGTCGAGCGTTTTTAACATAAGCCCTTGGCTCGGGAATGAGTGCGATCTCTCCCCACGTTATCGACTTAAAATAAATGATTTATCTGTTTATGTTATTACAGTATTTATTTCAACTTTTTTGCCATACAATTTTGGCAAAAATTGCCACTTTTTCAGTACCTTAGCTTTATTCTGTTGGTTGTTGTTGAGATTTCAAAAAAAGCCGAGTTGTAAGGTGGAAAGTGGGGCCATAGAAGGGGGTGGTTCTGCCCCTCAAACCAGGCCAGCGGGTGTTAATACCTACCATAGTTATAAAGACTGTCCCTCTTCAGCAAGTTAATAATGTTAAACTTGTACGTGACTCCAGGGACCATCTTTTGAACTTGGAAGTAATACCACTGGGTGTGTCGCTTGGTGTACAGGTCAGTACTCAGCACCAGGTCATACTCGTATGTCCCTCTGAATGGTAAAAAGATGTGAGATACCGGTACACCTATTCTGACAAAGGCTGGTTACCGGGATCACAAATTCATGAGCATTGTTTAAATATACTTTGGTTAAATAAGCTCCAAAGTCTACTGACATGTCTGTCAATCGAGCACCAGATGAGGGTGGGGGTAGGGGAGTGCTCCAACTAATAACGGCTAAGTACGTCTGGGGAGAGAAAAGCAACGACAGCTGTTTTTTTTTTTTTTTTGCGATTTTTACTAATCTCTTCTACAATGACTGAAACACCAGATGCGCCGGCTAATAGCGGCTGTACAGCTATGACTGTCTGACCTTATGATGTTGTGCGATGGTGCAATCCCGCATAACTGATTACAAAACCTCATCCGATCGCATACTTCGCAAAATTCCGCACAATCTTCTTACAAATAACACAGGGAGTCAATAAAAATCGTACAACCTTGTGACAGTTGTCTATGAGTTGCTTCATTAAGCATTTTTATGTCATCCGTATTGCACGCATGTGCAATGGATGACATATTGTGAGGGGGCGATTTTGTCACTCACTCAC
>JAOBRG010390303.1:0-10636 GCA_027574985.1 Umimayanthus nakama | reverse complement strand
TATCGACATTAATAAGTTATCCAGAATTACTAAAAATATAAAAACAATTGATATAATATGTACATAGTGTAAAAAAAATTAGTCCTAATAAAAAGCTAATCTAAAAAGATGGGTCTTAAGTAAACCTTTAAAACTATTAAAATGGAAGAGGTGAGGACGTGCGCCAATGGTTTTCTCGCCAATCAGTTTCGAAGTAGTTGCAAAAATAAGGGAAGTGGCATACAAGTACGTTATTTTTGGGGCCCATGTGCAGCAAGCGTATGCAATTCCATTGCCATGACGAGTTGGTGAGTTGTATCCTCGCAAAGATTTGCCGAATAAGCTGTACTGTAAATCTGAGTTAAAATAAGGTTTATGTTTGTATGTAACAAGTTACATTGGTGGTACCTCCTTTACAGTGTAAAGGCAACACCGGTCGAAGTATATCGAGTATTCTCGGCTAGCTCTACCATAACCCGTGTAAACCCGGGACGTCCGGGGATAACTAACTCGTGAAGGAGTTTAATAATGTGGTCAGACTGCAAGAAATCTGTCTTGCAAGCGATGCCCTTTGGCAGCATCTGAAGCTCGGGCTACTCACTCTTTATAACGATTTTCACTTCAGGGGATTTGCAAAGATGCTGTGTGCGACAAAAGTTAAAACGTTTTCATATAAGAGTAGAAAAAAGACAAATTACATTATTGCATATGGAGTATGACAGAATCAACTATGCTTGTAGTTCATCGAATTAATTACTTTTAAACGTTTCAAAAAATTCTAACTACAAGCGCGGAGCTTGGAATATCTTTTATTACTTGTAATTCTATTAATCCTTTTTTCTGAAACTTGGAAAATCAACTTCGTCATAAAAAATTAGCTCTGCGTGTAAACTTAGTAACTTATTCTGTGAGTTCATGGCAAATAGCTTCATGTTCTCAAGTTGTTAGGACACTTGCTACTTTTTGGTCCTGGATCAGTTCTAGAGAAGGAGCTTTGAAAGAGATGGAACTGGCACTGAAATGGTGTTTACAATCAGTACGATTTCTGAACGATACGATTGGATATATACTGGTATAAAAAATTTGGCGAGGTTAAAATGCCAAACAGCTTTTATGTTTTTGTGAACACTGAACTTTTCTTTTTAATTTTGAGACACTTACATTCTTTTCCAGGTTCCCATGTCTGTAATGAAGTCACAGAGCTATTCCCAGGCCTCTCCGATGCCCATGATGTCATCGGGAACATCTACTTTCTCCATGACCCAACAACAGCCACGCCCATCCCAACCACGCCCATCCCAACCACGCCCATCCCAGCCACGCCCATCCCAACCAAGTATGAACAGTATGAACACACCATCGCTTTCGTCTCAGACCTCGGCCATGTCAGGCGGGGGCATGACTTGGGGTCTGGGATCAAGCAATGCCGCAACGTCGATGAATACGGGATATAACTCGGCGTCTTCAAACCTTAACGCAGGAACATCTTCAGTGGGTGTTGGTATGGGATATCGCAATATGGGGCCTTCAAGTATGGCTAGAGGAACATCAAGTATGGGGATGAACCCGTCCATGACGGGGTTCGGCATGGGGCTACAAGCATCAAATCCAGGTATAGCGCTTGTGCTCCCCCCTTTTGGCTACGCCCCAGTATTGTAGTTGCCATTGTCAGTCATTGTTGTTATTATTGTTATTGTTGTTATTATTATTATTATTATTATTATTATTATTATTATTATTATTGTACTAACTATTTCATCGCCATCATTGTTACCACCATCACCATCGTGATCAGCGCTATAATTTTTTCAGCATCATCATTCTTACCAATACTTCTTTTGCTGCTTAAATTCACACTCATACGTTGTTTTGAGAATTTTGCATTTGGCCGTCCGCTTTGGGAAAATTTGATAAAACATATTTTTTTCATAGAAACAGATTATCATGTAGACTTATGTTGACGTTCGCATTCGCTGCAAACGAAAGCTCTTTGGAAAGAGAACTGAATTTAAAATGTGTTCCCTTTTGACAAGACACGACATTAATGGGTTCGTCTTTAACTCTACGAATGAAAGGTCCCATTTGATAAAAGACAATATAAGTAACCCAAACCCTATTGTTAAAGAACGCAAACCTTAACAAAGAAACAAAGAAAAAACAAAGAAAGCGTGCTCGTAGAGTTAAGCCTTACTGCATTAATGAAGTCTTCAATCATTTAGAGAATGTAATCATCGACTTTTTGAAATGTTCATATGATATCGGTCAGCTACTTGTAGAGAACAGACCGAAGAGATAAGACACATCCAAGGCAAAAGCAACTGCTGCAAGATTTATTTGTAAATTGCTTGCCATTTTGAAACTTGATAGCCGCACAAACTGTATTTCTCCAGGCTCGTTTGGAATGATGGGTAGTGGAAGCAACGTAAGCGGGGGTGGGGTGCGGAGTACAAGCGGCAACAAAACGAGTGACACAGGCTCCTTCGACTCCCTGATGGGTATGGTACCTGGAATGGAACATCTCCAGGATAGGAGTAAACCTTCACTGAATCAAATGCAGGGAGGACAACAGGCTGCCGCTGGGGGAAGGGGTGAGAGCATTTTGTACATGTTTAGCGAGCTGTAATTGAGGCCTCGCTCGGGTTTTTTCAGTGTAATTTATCATTTTTTCATATAGTAATTGTATAGTTGTGTTACTAGGATCGTTGGGAATGAATCAAATGGTTCCCCAGTATGGTGTCAACAGTGGGATGAATCCCAGCGCAGCTGGAATGTTTGGTGTGCAGTCACAGCAGCAGACGGCGGGTGGACTGGGGATGGCGAGCAACACCGGATTGGCGGGAAGTGTACCTCAACAACAAAACACCAACTCTTTTTCCACGGCAGATGATTTGAAGAGTATATTTGGTTAATAAACATGTTATGGTTTTTCATGGTTCAGTGGTAGCGTCCTTCAAAACTATTTAGGCCAAACAAAATAATGTTCGTGGTGCTGGTCAGAATTTTTAAATTTTAGAGCCGGCCAGTAAAACCTATTATTATATGGCTGAATGATTTCGCGTGCTGTGATTGGTCAATTCCAGGTCCTTAAGTAGCCGTACAGACCGCTAGCTCTTTTCAAAACCAGAATAATTAACAAAGCCATATAACAAACACTTATTAGCCTCGTTTGCTCAGTCCTTACAGCAAGTTATGGATCCTCGTTTTTTCCTTCCTGTTTTCATGGCCCTCGCGTTTCGCGCTTGGGCCATAAAAAGGAAGGAAAAAACTCGGTCCATAACTTGCCGTACGGACCTCGCACTCGGCTAATAAGAGGTATGTATTTATTTTTGTTAACATTTTTGTATATAAATTTCTTTAAGGGAAACCAAATTTGGTCGGGTCCTTGACTGAGATATTTCGTTTCCTTTATAAAAATCAAGGTCTTATGTTTGAAACACAATAGTTCCACACTCTTTTAGCGATCTAAGTCGTAAGCTTTAAATTTATTGGTTTTAATAGTTATTGTTAAACATGTCGACTCTGCCCCGAGTTTAAAAGACTTGTCGACAGAACTACAGTTGAAAAGTAGCAAATTTGTAGAACTAGAGTTTTATAATTTCAGGGCCGAAAAATTAAGGTCAGTGGGGCGGCAGGAACCTCATGTAATTTCGCTTGGTCTAAAGATAAATACGCTTAATAGAAAGAGTCGAGGGAAAATTGATATTTAAAGAATATAATAAAATACTATAGCCCATGTTGAATGAAGATTCGTTACTTAGTTGGTTAGACAGACAGACGATCGATCGAGGGAGCGACGGACGGGCGGGCGGATGGATGGAACAATGCTCTTAGTTTATACCAACGGAGACCTGATGGGTTAGTACGGCTACTACTACTACTACTACTACTATCACTACCACTGCCACTACCACTACTACTTCCACTACCACTACCACTACTACTACTACTACCACTGCCACTACTACTACTACTACTACTACTACTACTACTTCTCTACTACTACTACTACTACTACTACTACTATTACTACTACCACTACTACTACTACCACTACTACTACTACCACTACTACTACTACCACTACCACTACTACTACCACTGCCACTACCACTGCTACTACCACTACCACTGCCACTGTCAATACTACTACCACTACTACTATTGCAGCACTATTACTACTAATGCTACTACTACAAAAAATAATACTAGTACTACAATTGACAACTTCTACTAATACTAGTAGTACCTGTTACTACTAAGATAACAAAGCAAAAGGTGAGAAACCATTACTGATTTACTACCTCTGTAAAAGCAGTTACAGTGTATTGAAACTATATGTGGCAAATTAGGTCATCCGATTTAGCAGACGCTATTTACTAAGCATTATCGTTGTCAGTGGCTAGGAAGCGGGCGCAGTGCGTTCATGCAGTTCATTGTGATTGATTCTTACTGTGTAAATGGAGCACAGAGGTGTTTGTTCATTTACTCTTAAACAAAAACAACTTGCTTATACAAAGCATGAACAAATGACGCCCTGCAGTCCTCTTAAAATGTCCAGTCCGCTATTAAGCTAGGGTTCGTGTCAAGACTATTGTACTGCTCCAACTTTTCTATTAGATTGCGACCCGATCGTTAGCGACTGGGCGCTCTATATAACAGTAATATCAGTTCGTCCCTGTCAAAGAGTTTGCATTTTGTTGCCATAATTTCGTCAAAGAAGAACAAAAAACTAGAAAAAAGCCTTGTTATTTTAAGGTTGTTAAGACGTGCAAAAACTTCATTCTTTATTACTGTCCAAAGCAGTGTTACCTGTCACTACTAAAAATGGAAGAAACTTATTTGGTAGAGTTTGGCAAAAGCTTTTATCTTGTTGTGAGTTCGTTGCTGCGTTTTGCTAATTGTATCCCACAAGCCCTTGCCTGTTTTCGGAAGTTCTGTTCGATAAATTCATAAAGTTTGATATCCGCCCAGTTGGCCCTGATCAGCATTCGCTTCACATCGTCCGAAACATCGTTAGCATTATAGTTTGGATTGCATTTGATCCGTGCACTGTTCGGCGATTTGATTGGAGGAAAGAAGTTTGGGAACCGTTTGTGCAGCACGTGTATGTAGGCATCGTACTGCTCCAGTAACCCCACAACGCCATAGAAATGTTTGATATTAAAGATTGCTCTATCGAGGGCTTTGGCACTTCCGGTTTTGCAAAAACTGTGTACGCCGCAAAAAAATCTGGTCATTACATTGCTCTCGCATCCCTTGTGTTGCATGGTGAAGCATTCTTTCAGTGTTTCGTTAAATTCCTTTGATTTCAAGAATCTTTTAATACGGTGTTTTGGCCGCTTACTACTGCGCATGTAGTAATAGTGCGATATCACCCTGCGGATCGGTTCACGGACCTGGTTGATATACGTGTGAGTTTTCTGTATCTTGATTTTCTTGCGAAAGTAGAAATGTGCTACAAAAGCCATGCGCGGTGTCTTTTTGTTTAATTTCTGTGCAGCTTTCCTAACGATGAGTCCCGGATAGAGGCGTCGTTTTGACCTGTCGTACCAGTCTTCAGTTGTCCCTATTTAGTGAAAATAACGTCACATTGTAAGCAATGATAAATCCAACACAGAAAAATACGTTTTTGAAACAAATGTGTTAATTAGGGCCGCGTCAGAGAAAAGTGATGAAACAAAACTTTTACCAGGCAAAATACAAGGGGCTGGTTAGTTAAATGATTCATGGAACACACACTCTTAAACTGTTTGGAAAAGTCAAACCTCGCAACCTTGGATAAACATACACCCTGGGTTGACTTGGAGCTTAAGTGCCTCGTGTTCAGTTGTATCATTTTGGACCTGTTCCTTTTGTTTTCTTGCCGCAGATTTACAGTCAGTGTGCTAGGACGTCGTTTTAAATATGCTGTAGACATTTAGACGTCGACGGCACTGGTGGGAAATACGCCAAATTGAACATTGTGTAACAACGGGCATTTATTTTTCAGGGGAATAAGCTCACATATACCCGCTCTTGGTTTCGGCCATAGACAACAATTTAGCCTCAATTAGGCAGGACCGTTTTTACTTCGCATATTGTACAGCTAAAAGATAACGTTTCACTCGTCGGCAACAAAAGAGAAATGTTAACAATTGAGCCGTGAAACATTAAACCTTAAGTTGCTGTAGAAAACCAAATATGAAAGAAACTTAGAGTTAATCAAAAATGCGAGACGCATTGATCTAATTGTTCTTGTTATATTTTTGTACTTGACAACTGCCTATTAGAAATTCGACTCGTATGCGATAGATCAAATTCGAAAAAGCTCTAGCATGTATTGCACGAGTTCAAACGGATTTATTGAAAAACAAACTGGGCAAGTAAGTGTTTATACACAAGCAGTATAGTTTGTTTTAGACGGCGATCAAAAATTGAGTTGTTGCATTTTAACCTGTTATGCAAAGGTTCCAAATGCTGGCGATTTAATATACTTTTTCTTTTGACCATACATTTTCTTTCTCCGCCATGAAAACGCGTAAATGTAGTCCGAAGCAATATTAAAATCTTCCCGGGGATCATACCCCCGGACCCTCTCATACATACTGATACAGGTTAACACTTTCGCTGCCCACACGCACCTCCCCCCCCCCCCCCCAAAAAAAACCCCGAACTTATGGCCTTGCGATGGGGGTAGAAATGGCTTTTGGAATTCGGTTTTGTTACGCCGCAAAAGGTAACAACCCGAAACGTAACAAAATTTGACGCAAAATGTAACAACTCGAAATATAACAACTGTTCACGCAAAATGTGACAACTGTTTAACGCGAAATGTAACAACTTTTTGACGCAAAATTTAAAACTTTTTGACGCAAAATGTAACAAATTTTAAACTGAAATTATATATGAAGATTTTTTATCCAAAGGGGTTGGGAAGTAGAAGTAAAAAGCCGGCATGTTACAACTGTTTTAGTTAACCATAGATCTTGCGAAAGAAGTGTACAGACCAGGGTTTTAGCCAAGGATTTGAGCATCCAAATGTTTACGTCAAAATGTCGACGTTAAGATTTTTTTAAAATAATTGCTATAACAATGGAGTTAGACGTCACACACCAGTAACCTGTTGATCAATACACGTAACGTCATAGATCAACTGATTAGACTGAACTAAATCTATTTCAATGTAGCGCAGAGGGGGTAATTTGCAGCAGGTTAGGCAATGACACCTGGTGTCTGGAAGTATCAACAGGTTGGTATCCCAAGGTTTCTGGACATGTGGTGCTTGTTGTTAATCTGAACGGGATGCTATAAACTAATGGTCAAAGGAACCTTAAAGAAACCAAGCATATAAAAAACGGCGGGCTGAAAATGCCAGATATGTCTACGTATGTAAATCACAAAAATCCTTTCGGCTAAACATTTATTAAATGAAGACGAATTGCAGTGTAAAATCACTCCACTACAATACTTAAAAAAGTAAGGGAGAAACTATTAACTCCCTGTGTAGTAATTTGAAACAACAAAACACAGATACTTTTCGAAAAAGCAGCATCTTACCCAAAATGTTAATTGTGACGTCATAATGAGAACCTAATACTGTCCCAGTTAATTGGTTTTTAGAAATATAAGACCCGGTCAAGTTAAATTTTGTAACAACAGCGTTTGTAGTTTTAGAGTTAAGCCACAACCAGTCCCAGGAACACCAAAAACTCCAATATGAATTGGGTTAAAAAGTTGTTCCATTTTGCGTTGTTACAATTTGCGTCAAAAACTTGTTACATTATGCGTCAAACAGTTGTTGCATTTTGCGTTAAGAAATTGTTACATTTTGCGTCAAAGGTTGTTACATTTCGGGTTGATGCTACATTTTGCGGCGTAACAGGTTTTACCCTTTGCAATAAATGTGCTGCTGCGTTTATCAAATGCATGTCATTTCTACCTCATTACTGACCTAGATGGTAGCTGTATTTCAAAGGTGAGCTGGCCTTTTTGATGAAGAATTCTGTGGTCGAGCTTCCAGTCTTAAATATTCGATTGAAAAGGAGAACGTTGGGGTCTAGCGGCTCACAGCTCGGCTCGTCATACTTCAGCAAGCCATTTCTAAGGGTCTTTGTCTGCCCCCGCTTAACATCATTCGTGTTTGTTCTCAAAGTTCTATTCGCGGGCCGTGGTGGTGTCAGCGGTGTTCCCACTGTTGGGCTGCTGGTGAACAAACCAGATTACACATAAGAGGACGGCCGCGAGAAGCTGCCTAAAGTAAATAAGCCGGTGATGTGGTTCCGAACCGTCAAAAATATAGAATAGTCTAGAACAGAAAGTGTATGAAATAACATGTTTCATCTTCTTAAACTCACTTACTGAAAACCCGCGTTGCATGTTGGTTGCAACGTGAGAACTTTTATATTGAACCAGACTTGAAGGGCTTTGGTATTTGCTAGTTACAAATAAAGGTATTTACGTTCTTACAAATATTACTTAAATAACAGTAATTCACAACTAATAATCTTTAATACTAGCGGCTTTTATCAAGAAGGGAGTGCTGCGAGCAGCTTAAAGGTTTGGCCTGTATTAATGACTTAGGTTGTTAATGTTATTTTGAAGTTTCTCTACTAGAAGAGTTCCCTGAAGGCAAAGAAAAAATAATACGAAAATAAATGACCTAACTGAGAAATTAAACATCGGACTGAACACCTTTTAATGCGGCTATGGTAGTGCAAGAAAGCAAAGAAGATAATTTTGAAACTATCGTTTTTCAGATTTGAAATCTCAGACAGATATTTTCTTTATAATGCCGGGACACTGGACTGAGTGCTTTGTACACATGTAATAAGCCAAGAGCTGTTTACCTTGCTTGGCATTTTGCTTTGCGTGCCCCGTTGAGCATTTGATTTGCCTCGTTGGAATTGATTTGCCTCGTTGGGTGTTAGCTTAGCCTCGTTGGGAGTTTGTTTTGCCCCATTTAGTCTTTGGTGGATCACTATTGAACTTTAAGTTCGTGAACTACTTGATTCGAGGCTAAATTTCGCCCCCAAAGGAAAATCATCGGGTAGATAGCTAAGCGATATCGACCTAATATGGAATAACTTGATTGTTCAAAGCATTTATGTTCATTCTATCTCCTTTTCAAGGATTCTATCATTTGTTTGCGAAAGCTATTGCACAACTGCCAGTGAATGAGCACGCAGTAACGCTGTAAAACTCGCAAAAGAGCATTGTTTTCCCCTGACAATAAGAAAAGTCGACATTCGACATGTCTTCAAGTGGAGTTATGTCAGGATTCCCCCGAGTTCTGGTTGACTGAAGCAAAAGCGTGTGGTGATACTGGCTGCTTTACGTAGCCTGCGCTGCAGCATAAGACCGGCATAAACTCGGACCGGGACGAGTTCAGATCGTTCCCCATACAAATATTTTTATCTAATTACATGAGACCGGCTGTACAAAAACTCAACTCAGACCGGGACGACTGGTTTCGGTAGATAGATCGAAACGAAAATCTCAGACCGGGTCAACTTTGGACCGGGACGACATGTAATCGCAAAAGTTTTCAGACCGGTCTGAGTTTTTGTGCCCACGGAGAACTGCGTCAGCGTTCTGGTATGCGCAAAAGTTTGCAATGCTCTTAGGCGGAAGGAAAGCGGGAAAAACAATGGCTGTTTACTGATGATATGGTAGAAAAGTTAATATACATTTTAGAAACAGTGAAAGTTAATATGGAAGGAAGAGGTGTAGATTTCGAAGATGATGTCGTAAAGCTTTATGGCGAAATTCGTGAAATGATGGCGGAAGAATACGAAGAATTTGATTTTGGACCGAAGGAAGTTTTGCCTCCTCAGTTTGATGTTGAAAACATGAGCAAAGAAGAATTCAGATCGTGTAAAGCAAAAGTTACGGAAGATGAGAAGAAATAAAACTTGGTTATAAGAGAATAATAAAAGTCAAAAGTTAAGAAAGTAACACTACGAAATTGGCGAACGTCCATGCTGGTTTGGCTTGTAGCGAAATGGTCAGCAGCCAATGTGCAACATGTTAAACGTACTTTGATATGAAAGACTTTTAATTGCCTACGCCATTCATGCCGATCCCGTGTAATCACTCGCGACTTTCGTCCCGGTCTCATTTAATGTCGTTGTAACGGTCTGACTTCGTCCCCGTCTGAGTTCATCCCGGTCTCATGTAATCACCCTCTTACTTTGAAATGTCAATACAGACTGTGTACACGGATGTTTACAACTGTTGCAACACAGGATAGCTTTACGGAACCACCCCACACACTGTTGCAGAGGGTTTTGCCGCAGGTCATCAGCACTTGGGGCTCAAAATCATTTTCCACATCGTGACACTCAAATCTCGGCTAAGAACGAGACTAGAATGCTGCTTGCAATCGCTCGCAGCGATAACAATGATGACAGTAGCAACAGTTATTGCCTTAGTCAATAATAATAAAAACAATAATAATAATAGTAACAACAGTAACAATAATAATGATAACAATAACAAAAGGTCTGCATATTTTGATAATAGGGTGTGCCACCCCAATGCAGAATAGACCAGTTCACGCTTGTCGTTGCATCATGGGTAAGATTTACAGTAAATGAGTGAAGAAAATGAGGTTTTTCGACGATTTATCCCGAACTTTTCATTTTCAAGTTCTGAATTTTTCAGAGAATGAAAATAATAC
>JAOBRG010390292.1:0-10636 GCA_027574985.1 Umimayanthus nakama | reverse complement strand
CTCAGCCTTAGCCTCGGTTTCGTGCAAACTATGAGCCCGCTGTACTAAATTTAGCGGTAGTAAACAAAAAACCGGGGAATTCGAAACTGGAGTATTTGAGTGTGACAGTGTACCGTTGCCGGTGACGTACAGCGAGCAGACACTTAACTTTATTACTACTCTAAATACCACAAAAACCATTTTACCCACACATTTCACCAACACACGCACTCTTTCGATTATTCTGAACCGTCCCCAAGTCTGCTGCACGTAATAGTGCTAAGATATTGCTTATAACCACAAATGGTTATTCTCTCACATGTCATAAATGTAATTGAGGACTCACGTCCAAAACGCACATCAAGTGCTACATGTCAAACACACCACAAAGCTGACAAGCCCCATATGGCAATTATCTTGCAGCTCGCGGTGCTCACATCCAAAACGCACATCAAGTGCTATTTCAATGCACATCAAAGTGCTGACAAACCACAATGGTAATTCTCTTGCGCACGTAGCGCTCACAATTTCACTGATAATTCTCTTGTAACAATTATGTTAACTTGCACAAACTTGTGCTCACAAGCCAGAGATAGCAATCTCAAGCTTACACATCAAGTGTTGATCAGAACCTCAAATGGTAGATCGCTTGCACGTAATAGTGCTTTGACAAACAAGAGAGCATATTTTTAAAAGTGTTAACAAATTTGTAGATGAAGTGCAAGTAATAATGTTCTGATTAATGCATCAGTTATATCTTTATACAATTACGAAATAAAAGTCGCAGCCAATAATCGGCATAGAAAATATATCGTGTTTCTATCACGCGTAACTTATCACAGCAATTCGTAACATGTAAACTTATGTGCTCCGCTCGATACGAAAACCAGAGATAAAAACCCTGCATCAGGGAAAAATACTCTGGAACGTACTCTCCGATCGAATGCAGTAGCACTAGCTTCGGAGATTAAAGCTTACTGAAAAATCTTAATTATATTATTGTAAAACTTGACTAAACTTGGGTATCGCTGCACAGAACGGCGAGTGAACTAATGTGCTACGTACAATTCCTTATAAACGGAGCAAATCATAAAGCTATTTGAAAAATTCACAACTCGGAATTCACACCTCACAAGAACAATGCTTCAAGACGTGATGAATACGTTTTCCGACTCTCACTTCATTACGTCGGAAAACTCAAATTTCCCGCAAGAAGCAATAACAACAGCTTTCAAGTCTTCAACGATGTTTCTGGTACTGCCTTGAATTACTTCTCCTGTCTTTGTCTGGTGCTGTATCTTTGTCCTTGTTTTGCCCTGTAATTTCTTTGAAGAGAGGCCTCGCCTGTCTTCTGAAGGCACCCTTAAGACTGTCCAGAGTTACCTCATGGAACTTGATTTCTTCACACAGCTGAAAGACGTAAAGAAAATTTGTGCAGGATATGGAAAAGAGAAAAAATATGCAAAATACTAATGTACAATTGGTCAGGCATTTTGTGTATTTTTTTCCTGCAGTATTATTTTTATATTTCAAACTTGAGCAGTACTGAATATGAACTTGCTTTCTTTTAGACTGACTGATAAGAACACCAACAGTTTGATAAGTTCTTGATTTTGACTGACTAAATAATGCAATGATGACCATTGTTGGATTAGATTTATTACACACTGCTTCTTAAATAATAATGTTATTATAAGAACCAGGTCAGTTTCTTATATTTTGCAGTTTTACTTGAACTAGTTTCTTTAAACTGGAAATAAATAAAGGATGATTCATTGGATTGGATCTCACGTTATGAAACATAAATTGTAAAGCAAATCACACTTTTATTTTCATTTATTTATTGAGGATATCTTTGTCGTATATATATTTTTTGTGACTATCATATTGCGAAATCCCTATTTGCCAATATCAGATTACCTTAACTAGAACTGCCCCTTGAGTCCAGTAAACACACAGCAATGCTCACTTTGCGATGAGGGGACCAGCCGGTTGAGTATATGTATAATTACATATAATACGGAGGCAAAATTTATTACTTGAAAATTAACTGAACTCATGATCAGGTTACATGTAGCTAATGTCAGTAGAACCACATGCAATAATTTAATTACTCTAGAAAACTTTTAAACCACATGTATATATGTCCCTGTAGTGACATAGCACTCAATAGACTACTGAAAAAACTGTATGAAGAACATAGTACCACCCATATAAGGAAGTAATTTGTCACTCATTGTTCGTTCCCAAAATAAATAAATTTATTTCAAATCTTGGATCAGCTGATGCAGTGTACATGTAAGAAACATACTAGACCATGCATCTATCAATGTTTATTTGAAAATTTATGAACCTTTGTCTGAGGTGGCCAAATGCGAAAAATTTGGTTGAATTTATTGGAAGCTTTTGCCGCATATGTATAGCTCATAATAGACATCAATTATTGCCCAGGGAAACCTGAGGGCCTTTTAAGTCAATGCCCGACCCTATGCCCAGCTTAACTTGCTCTGGCTTAACAATGATAAGTGAACAGGTCCAGCAAAACGCTGCGCGCTTCGTGGCTAACAATTACGATCCATATAGCAGCTCGTCCAGTATCGTTTCTTCGCTCAACTGGACCTCTCTTGAAAACCGATGCCTCTTAGCACAAGCTCTAATGTTTACAAAATCCGTCACAACCTAATATATATCTCTTTCCCTTCCGATATCAAAGAAAATCCCCGTCCTACAAGAACCAATCCTCACAAATATAAGCAGTTACAGTGTAATGTACTTGCCTTCACCTACTCTTTCTTCCCCCGATCAGTGAGGATATGGAACTCACTACCTGCCTCTGTTGCCTCCGCCAAAAGCCTGGACCAATTCAAGTCCGCCTCTGCGCTTTGTATTAACACCATCAAAGCGCCGTGCCATCTCAAGCGACCTTAATTTTCTGATCCCACCCAAGACATTATCTCAGCTAAATTGGGGGAACTTTATTTTAGTATTTAAGTACTTGTAAGATACAGAATACTTATAAATTATGTATATCACTTTACGAAATCTCAATCATAGATGTGACTGTAGCCGTTTCTTCTAATATGTAGCTTGACTTCTTCTCCTTCTAATATCTCTTAACCTGGAAGAAATTTTCAACAGCACAAAATTATAGTATACACACATTCAATACATATCATTGCTGAGAATCCGATAACTTCTGCATAGTTTTGTGCCTCCCTTGTATATTCCTGGCCAGTCTCCTGCAGTATCCATTCTGTCAGGGACACATATATCATTTCCTTTGTCTCTTCTTCTTCATATGTCTTTCCCAGTCTGATGACAGAGCCAATTGACTCATGTACAACTTCTTGTGCTGCAGCAAGCTCTTTCTCAGCTGTGATCCTCTCCATTCAATGCAGCGGTTGTGCAGGAAAAACAAAAGGCCAATCTGGACAGGAGTCTTAATGAAGAAAAAATAAAAAAATGAGTTATGCATCAGTCAATTATGAGAAAGAAAATAAAAAATTTCCCGCAATTGAAGTTCATATATAAATGCAGTTGTGTTTGAGGTTTTAAAGCTGATTGACAAACTTGCCATACATGTATTAGGAGGAAGCAAGTTTTAAAATTGCCTTCCCATTAACAGAAACTGGAAATAGACTAATGTACTCACCGTTCCATGTCAGGACTCCAGTTGGAGTCATGACTGGTGTACACTTCGGCATTCCCTTCCCGCAACCATGTTCGCCATTCCTGCCTGAAAGATGTTTCAAATAAGGTTTCCTGGAGTATAGGGATCAGGGTGGGGGGATCTGCCCGCCCGGATCGGAGTTCATAGCATCCAAAAAACAAGGATCGGAGATAAAATATGCAAAAGAACTAAAATATTTAACTAAGACTTTGAAAAAACATTCTTTTCATTTGCATAACAATAAAACGTGATTTCTGGTCACATTTCCTTTGATACCTACAACTACAATATAATACAGTATACAATACAATATTTTATTTAACGCGGGTAAATACATGTACACTAAGCTGAAAACCTACAAAATATAAAAATACATTCTAATACACTATAAAATATATAAAATACACTATGAATACATATTAGGTAGTACACTACTAGTATATTAAAATTATCGATATTTGCAATCTCAATAAAACTGAAATCTGGAGTTGACTGTTGAAGCCAATGTATGCTAAAACATGGAGATACAATAAAAGTTTTAAAATGTTTATTAGTATTTGCAAATATTCAAAATTTTCACAAATATTTCAGTGAAAAAATCTAGCAAGGATTGAATTTATTTGCAATGTAATTGCAAGTTTATGAAAATGTAAATAATTACATGTACAGGTCCATTTTTGCATGAGTCGATTGCATAACTATTTCATTTCTTTCAAAAAGATCTTGCAGTACTATCTAGATTCCCATGTACTTTTTGACAAATGTTAGATTTGTTCGAATGTGAAACAAATGCATAATGCAAATAGTGTACTTGTTAATTCTTTATGAATGAAGAAGTTAAAAGAAAACATTAACATAATATCAATCGCCCAACTCAAAAACTTGCTTGGTTTTCAACTCCTTCAAGGATATTTCACTCAATATTTTACATGCTCGACACTTATCCACCTCAGCCTCTGTTTTATCTAATTCTTCGACATTTTTGTACGTGTAGCTGTGCATGAAAAATTGTAGATTCTTCAAGCAGAAAATGATCGATGAAGCGATAGGGACACATGCCCATCTATCCAGAATGCAGGGCGCGGTGCAGTCTTTTCTTTTACTAGATTACATGTATATCGCCATTTCAGCAGAAAAAAGCTCTTCATACCTGTCCTTTTCAAGGCCCTGTTTATTGGTTTGAACACTGCTAGAAAACTCCATTGTCCTGTGAACCCGTGTATTGAAGACATACTGGTCACCCAAAATTTTGCAATATCTTAACCAGTCCGAGAGTAGTTTCAATTTCCTGGTTGCAGTGTTGATCAGATCCCCCTGTCCCTAACCGTGTTCTTTAATATGGTCGCTCAACGTCATCAAAACGGCAGCAATATGGGCACATCGACCAAGCGCTTGCACTTTACACGTGCAAGTAGCAGTTTTTACGTGTCCACTGGCTTTACTCAACCATACTTGCACATGCACTGGAAGTTCATTTTTAATCGAGTGGTGGACATGAGCACACACGCAATAGATGTTTCCAACCACGCTTTCTTGAATGTCCCAAACAACCTTGTAATCAGACGGTGTCCTTTTTTCAAGGGTTTTTCCAGTTTCTTTCAGTGTCTTTCAAGTCAGCTTCAAAATCGCAGTCTTCATCACTGCTGTATTCCAAAAACACATTGGAGACTGGTTCTACCAGGTAATGATAAACATTGCAGTAGTTAAACATCGCTGGCAAATTGCGTGATGGCCATTTTCTCCAGCTGTCGTCACGAAGTTGTTTGCCAGCTGCAGCACCCTTTGTCGTATCTGAAGTGGAAGTCGAAACACCTTGACCAGAGGCTTTCAGGTTATACCATTTGTTCCCGTAACCTTTTGGATCGACTTTTTACCAATCTTTATCAGGGCTTTCACGCTCGCTATCAATTCATTCTTCCGGGCAGTTTTCTTTTCATCGTGGCACTCAAGCCATCTTTTTAGGTTCACGTTGCAATCTTTCGGTGGTTTCAGAAGTCTTGCTCCAGGAACACGATCTTCAGTCAAAATGACAGCTTCTTTAGAAACATGGGACATGATTTCAAAGATCTTAAGACGCTAGCAGCGGGAACTAGAAAAAAAACCTCCTGTATAACTGGTAAATGATCTCTGTTTGCTCCTGCTGTGCTCGCGTGTTTGTCCGCATATGAGACCCGGGTGCTTTGCGAGCTTTTTAGTGACGTAGGCAGTACGGTACGCTATTTCTTCCTTTTATTTCCTCTTACAGCTCTGAAATGTCGTCTTGATTTTTTTGCTTGTTTTTTTTTTGCTTTTTGTCTACACCATGACGTTTCGGAACTAGAAGTCCCTCTTCAGCTAGTAAGTCTGTCAATTCAAGTTTGTCAGTCGAAATGCTGGCATCCAAAACTTAGCAAAACTAGCTCTTCAGGGTCAGTCTCGGGTTGAACTGGCTTTTCACCTGGGTCAGTCTCGGGTTGAATTGTCCCTTTATGGTCAGTCTCAGGTCTAGTTGGCTCTTCGGGGTCAATTTCGGGTCCAATTGGCTCGTCAGGGTCAGTCTCTGGTGGGCTTTTCATAGCACCATTAATTCGTAGCACCGTTAACTCGTAGCACCATCAAAACGCACACATGCTTGCAACCAAAAACAGATCTAAAGGATGGTGTTCGTTTAATTGGAAATAAGGAAACCAAAATTTACTGGTGGCTTTTCTCTTGTTGCCATTGGGCTTGGGACTGATCGCTGGCTTGAAAAAATTCAATCGATACTCTCAAACCTGTCTCGAGTCCTGGTAACAATTTCAACCGCATTTTTTTCTTTCTCAAAAAGTGGATTTTTTCTTAGCCAATTAACTCATTTTCTCATACGGTAGATTGTTTTTCCCAGTCAGTAGTTTTTTTTTTCTCGTCAGGTAGTTTTTTTCTCATCCGGTTTATTATTTTTCTCAACCAGTAGATTTTTTTGTCATCCGGTAGATTTTTGTTCTCGATGTGTGATTTTGGTTATTTAACAGGCAACTTTTGATCCTCAACATGTGACCTTTGTTTCTCAGCGCGTGATGAGAAATTTGTGTCACTTTTGTCTTGTTTAGCTTGCCATACAGTAGTTTAAGCAAACTGAGTTGTCAACCTATTCACAGTATGTGCTAACGTTTCTTGCCATGTTTTAAGATACACCATTGATGAAAAATCACAGTCACCAATATCGATGAAGCTTATTTCATTTTTTCAAATTTGAGAGAAGTTAAGTCCAAAACATGAAAAAAAAACAACTCAAAACTCTGTAATGGTAACAGACGTTCGTTTAACCAAAAATGTTTTAGTTTTGTGGCGAATTCATGTGCAATGTTTTTCGCACAGTCTCAATACAATGGACAGCTTGACTAGAAACAAACGAAGCTATTTAGGCTAAGACTTTACCAATGACTATCTTATGGCTAAGTATGTACGATTTTCGGGACAACTCGCGAAACAGCAATAGCTCGGGGACACGTTCGTGAGCATCAGGAAAAACTCACGAGCTCCGTTTCCGTACAAGTGTCAACGTTCTCTTCAGAACATCCTGAATGACTGTTGCCCTCCATTGACCTCCAAAACCACCTTTGCACTGAACTGAGACTTGCATTTGGAGCTTTCAGTTATATGCCGACATCAGTCACAATGGAGCAAGATTCTCAGCCCACCATTAAATTAGTTTATGATCCTCTTTATCTTCTCCATGCTGACGAAACTCGAAATTGTCACTGAAACAATGCAACGTTTCGACTTTGTCTTTTTTCTCATTGCTCAACTTTGATTGTCTGTATCTGCAGTGACCATCCCGTTCCATTTGCAAATCTGAACGAGTGAAATTCTCAGGACATAATCATTGTTCACAAGTGCAATGCTTTCCACCCAGATATTGAGATCCATTGCGCCAGTCAAGTCAGCATTTGTCGCTTTTACTAAGTTTAATTTTTTCTACTAATATGATTAACCCTGCCACAAACAGTTACAGTAACCCGACACATTTAATGTAGTAGTCCCATTTGATGCCGTTTTTGAATTTCAGCTACTCTTACCAAACAAGATGATATGGGCCAGATATGGCCCAAATATGGGAATGATATGGGCAGTGGTACGGGAAAGATATGGGCAGTGGTACGGGAAAGATATATGCAACATATGGAATTGATATGGCACAAGCTTTCCCACATCAAACCTGTATGACCTTCTCCCATTGTCAGATGAAATGGGATTGATACGTATTTGGCAAAATTCCTTATCTTTGCCATATGTTCTATTATCCCATATCTTCCCCAGCTTAACCCATATCATAAGATTGCCAAAGTTTGTACTACTGTTACCCATATTAAACCCATATCATGACTCCCAAGGTTGGTCTTTCAGTACCCATATCAAACCCATATCCCGACTTCCAAGATTGGTTCTTCCATAACCCATATCAAACCCATATCACGACTGCCAAGGTTGGTTCTTCCATAAGCCATATCACGACTTCCAGAATTGGTTCTTCCATAACACATATCAAACCCATCACGACTTCTAGGGTTGGTTGTTCTAGTAACCATATCAAAACCACACCACGACTCTCAGTGTTTGCTATTCCAGTACACTTGGTGCCTTTTCATACTGCATTCCAATATCGAAAAGACTCGTACTCAACTGAAACTTAGATTTTTATTTTGTGAACTTTTAAGTCATTTCATGCCACAATTCCGTTAAAATGCAACAATCTGTAAAACTTGCTATCTGTAAGCTGCAAAGTCTTAGTTTGTTTTGATACACATATACAAGGAAAAAGTAACTCAGTGACTGCTGGAACTTGAGAATTATCTAAGGACTCATCGCTAGAGGCACTTTTGCTCACTTGAACTCGTAACTCTCTTTCCCCTTCTGGCCTCCACACATTTCATATTAATTTTCCGGTTCACAGCAGCTGGAGTTGGTGCAATTGATTTTTCGTTTGCAAACTTTTCACTTGTCTTTCCTGAAATTTGAAAAATGGGTTTGTGTTAAAAAAATCTGGTTTTATTATTTTTTTGGTCAATTAACATAGAACTACATGATAGCTTTGAATATGTTTAGTCTGTCAATTTGCTCTCAAATGTCTTGAAGGTTCATCGAACAGGGTCAAGATGCAAGACTAGACTTTTTGATAATAACAGCTAAACTATACAATGTCAACTTTCTTTAAAATAATTTGTTTTTTACTTTAATATAGTGAAGTTTTGAACTTGGTTCGCTACAGTATTAAATCACAAAATGGTGTTATTTTCACTGCATTGAAATGGTATATTGCTGGAATGTTAACAATCAATAATACTATCTTAAACCTTCTAGAACAGCTAGAAAGTGCTCAATACTATAACTGAAAGAAGAAAAAATAATTGTTAAAAAGCTGTACTCATTACCAGCAAAGACACATGCGCTAAATAATCACTTAAGCAACTGTTACATTCACCTTAGATTTTTGTCTTCCATTTTGCACTTACCTATGAGTGCCATAACAATGAGCTGGTTGAGGGGTTCGTGGTCTGCCTTAGTTTTCGTCTTGTTTTTTGTCACCCATGGCACTTAATTTCATTAGAACATCCCTTGTGTAAAAAAATATCAACTGCTGCATTTAGATATGATGACCAATTCCTAAAAGCATTGCAGTATGCTTTCTGATAGGAATACCAGTAAACTCTACTGCCATCTATCACTTTTTTTATCTGTGAAATCATAGGAAACACAAAACATTTATCAACATTCTCCAGGTATATAGTTACTTATTAAATACGGTCCAATGGCTATTCAATTTCAAGCAGTTTGATTGGTTTGGTGGTCACCAGTTATCAGCTCATATTCTGGTGATTGACTATATATGAAAAATGCATGGTTGTGAGGCTGTCACGTTTCTGGCAGCATGTATACTTATAATATCATAAACCAACAAATGAAAAAGACACCACAAACTAGTTAAATGTACTGTCTTGGTTTATCTTTTCCTGATGTCATGATCTACCCTTTTTCCTTTCCATTTTTAGTATTAATGGATTACAATTATTCGTTAGACAAATTAATTCAAGGATTAATAACCAATCAACCAGGCCAAGGATACCACTCATTTTAAAATATAAAAGGAAAGCAAGAAAAAGCAACAGCTATACTTCGAGAGTTCAGTAAAGTCATACATCTTTTCATCAAATACTGCTCAGCTGAGAAGCATTTACAAGTCAAGTTTTTGATCCTAATTATAAGTTGCAACAAACTAATTAAAATACCTGGTACACGGCAGCCAAAGCAGGGTCAACCACACCTGGTGATGGTCTGAGGCCAATCACCTCATCCGAGGTCTTGGCTTTCACTGAAATTGAATCAAACCAAACTCAAATGGGGTAAATGACAACAGTTGTATAATTGCATGAAGTTGTTTACCAAATCTTAAACAAAACCAGCAGTATTTAGCAATTCAAACACTAAGTTTTCCAGGAGTAAATATCAGGCTTGTTTTTACAGGATCATTTTGAACATACTAAATTTTTTGAAAAAAATGTTTTAACTTAGTTCGGTAGCAAAGATTGCTTAAATAGTTAATCACATGTAAAATATGAAAGAAATATCTTACGAGCAATTGCAAGTCTCTTGTAAAGTTTTGCCAACCTGCCCCGCAGTGCTTGGTTGTCACTGTGTAGATCTGGGCAGCAGTCCCAGTGTTCTCCAGCTCTTCATCACTTGACAGATCCATTCTTCTGCACAACTATGGAAATGGGCACCTCTTTCGCTAACAACTAAGTCTCTTGTTGGACAAGGCAGACAGACAGACAGACAGACAGAGTTATTTTATTGGTCCTGTGTAATCAGAAGGTTGCATTGGCGTTTGGCCAATAAATACTAATTATTATTTTTTAGTAAGCTACTGACGTTTGTTTTTATGTATACAATAATCTATTAAGTGGGAGAGAGTGCCTCTTCTCTTTTCTCAAAGCAGTTGTAAATATATTTTGAAATCGTTGCAGCCAACTT
>JAOBRG010390281.1:0-10636 GCA_027574985.1 Umimayanthus nakama | reverse complement strand
CCTGCCCAGAACCCTTTGCGCGCCCCTCATTTCCTTCCCAAAATTCTCTGCGTCTTCTCTCTTCCGCCACCTAAAGGGTCTGCTGCGACAGATAATGGAGTCTTGAATCATTTACCTCAGAAATGTTAGAGGAAACCAAATGAGAAACAAGTGCGAAAATATAGTAAGGTGAGTTACTTTGAAATCAAGTGATCTAGAATCCCCTTCGTCTATACGACATGATACGATATTTCACTGGTAGATGCATTCTCAGTCAGTCAAGGGTTTAGGTTCAGATAAAACAGAAGTTGATCGCAATCATGATTTACGTCTGACCTACATAAAGCCTCACTTACAGTAGTCTCACGGCTTAGTTTTCGCTATACCATCTTCTTTGTCGGGTTTATTTCTTATGTCTGGCATGAGAAGTTAATCAAAGGTAACGTTTGTTGTTACGCTACCTATTAAAGGATGGATAATTAAGAGAAAAGAGAAATTGACAAAGCGCTGAAACAGATCGGGAAAAAGGCTTCGTGCTGTTAATTTAACTTTCACTATTGAGAATTGCCTACAAGAGTTTTTAATGAAAATATTGAAGACGAAAATGAGCAGCAACTGGTCGGAACTAACATGGAAATTAAAAGTTATCATAATACTCAAGTTTTAACTTGCAATCTGAACAAGAGTTCACATATCGCACACTAGCATTTCATCTCGCATAAGCATTGAAGCTGAACTCATCAAAAATCACTCAAAAGACTTTAAGTCATATTTTAATTGGAAGTCAACACAGCCTAAAAATACACCTGCGTTTTCTTTATGTGAGCATACAGAACTGAGTTCTTCAATACAAAAAACACGACAGTAACCCTGCTCAGACGCGTGATAAATTGTGCATTCTTAGTCTACACGCTTTTTTTTATAAGAACAAACTTTATAAGAACACCCAGGCTGAGATTGGCCCAGAAATTAAGAACAAGCTAAGAACACTCACTTTCACTATTAAGAATTACCTACAAGAGTTTTTAATGAAAATATTGAAGACAAAAATGAGCAGCAACTGGTCGGAACTAACATGGAAATTAAAAGTTATCATAATACTCAAGTTTTAACTTGCAATCTGAACAAGAGTTCACATATCACACACTAGCATTTCATCTCGCATAAGCGTTGAAGCTGAACTCATCAAAAATCACTCAAAAGACTTTAAGTCATATTTTAATTGGAAGTCAACACAGCCTAAAATTACACCTGCATTTTCTTTATGTGAGCATACAGAACTGAGTTCTTCAATACAAAAACACGACAGTAACCCTGTTCAGACGCGTGATAAATTGTGCATTCTTAGTCTACACACTTTTTTTTATAAGAACAAACTTTATAAGAACACCCAGGCTGAGATTGGTCCAGAAATTAAGAACAAGCTAAGAACACTCACCAGGCTGAAACTTTGATCAGAAAAATTTAAGAAACTTAATAGATCCTTAAACACAGATTGAGATGTACATGAAAACAAAACTTGTCAGAATTTAGCTTGGTCGACGTACGCTGGAAGAGTGATTAAGCAAGCTCATCACATTCGCGGACGCTATGTTGACGATTTCAATTTTTTTTGCTGAATGAAATAACAGCAAATGCGAATTTCTTAATGCCATCCTACATATATTGTTCTAGGCAGCTAATTTACTGTTTTAAAATATCAGGAAATAAGAACAATTTAACAACAACTTGAGGCTGAAATCGCCAAAAAATTAAGAACAGCCCAGGCTGAGCCGAAAGTTACTGGTTCTTATATAAAAAAAGCGTGTATGCAGCTTAGCAGTCAACCATGTCCATGCATGAGCTGTGGGAGACATTGTACTCATATTTTAATAAAATTATCTCCTTACCAGCACCTTTGTTATGTTGTGTGTTTAATGGCTTCGTTCTGCTCCGATAAATCCCAAATACTTGCCAGTTTTATCCATGTGTTTTCGGTTGTTAGTTTGTACTCATTGGAAGTGAGCTGACAATTCAGCTGTACATTTGCAAATCCACAGCCAGGTTAGAAGTAGGCTGTAAATTCGATCGATGTTGTTTTTAGCCGGAATTTTCATGGTTTTCATCAAAAATTCACATCAAATGTTCCCAAAATGACTATCTTTTTCAAGTGAGAGCAAATTAATGGCCAAGAAATGCAACTCCAGTAAGAATACTTTACATTTAGATGTTTTTCTTTTCGCTGATCGATAAGTGTGCCATCTCGAACCACACACACCATCACTTCAAAGGTCTCTCCATAAGAATTCATCCTGCTGCAACCTTCATTCTCATTGCTGAACATTCCAATAACTTAGTACTATTCACCATTTAACTTTGTTGCAAATTGAAAGACTATTCACCATTTAACTTTGTTGCCAATTGAAAGACCGCTCAAAGTTATTAAAGTTTCAAGTTTTGCATAGTGCCAGCTGACAATTCACATCTGACTGCCAAAGCCACCCACAACCCACAATGCAGTCTTGCTGCATGTCTAACTGTTGTTGCTGGAATGTCCTAAAGTAACAAGTTGTAATGCAACATGGTTTTTCATTTGATTAAAAAACACTGCAAAAAGTTATTAGACCAATTCTGCTCTTAATATTTCTTTGAATGACAGATAATTTTTTATTGATCACCCCTCCCCCCAAAGTCCAAGAACCAACACTGCTGCACTCCTAATTGTGTTTGCTGATTGATCACACTGCAATAAGCTTTTCGTATGTGGGTTTTATATTTATGAAAAAGACTGCTCTAAGTTATTAAAATTTACATCAACAATTAGACATGCAGCAAGACTGCGTTGTGGGTTGTGGGGTACTTTGGCAGTCAGATGTGAATTGTCAGCTGGCACTATGCAAAACTTCAAACTTTAAAAACTTAGGGCAGTCTTTTTCAATAAATACCAAAACCAACATATGAAAAGCTTATTGCAATGTGATCAATCAGCAAACACAATTAGGAGTGCAGCAGTTGTCATTCTTGGACTAAGGGAGGAGGGGTGATCAACATTTGTCATTCATAGAAATATTAAGAGCAGAATCGGTCTAATAACTTTTTTCAGTGTTTTTTAATAAAAGAAAAAACCATATTGTATTACAGCTTCTTAATTTAAGATATTCCAGCAACAACAATTAGACATGCAGCAAGACTGCGTCGTGGGTTTTGGGGGACTTTGGCAGTCAGACATGAATTGTCAGCTGGTACTATGCAAAAGTTGAAACTTTAATAAAGTTCTAAGAGCAGTCTTTTTCAATAAATACCAAAACCAACATATGAAAAGTTTATTGCTATGTGATCAATCAGCAAACACAATTAGGAGTGCAGCAGTTGTCATTCTTGGACTAAGGGGGGAGGGGTGATCAACATTTGTCATTCATAGAAATAATAAGAGCAGAATCGCTCTAATAACTTTTTCAATGTTTTTTAATAAAAGAAAAAACCATGTTGCATTACAGCTTGTTACTTTAAGATATTCCAGCAACAACAATTAGACATGCAGCAAGAAGGTGTTGTGGGTTTTGGGGGACTTTGGCAGCCAGACGTGAATTGTCAGCTGGCACTATGCAAAACTTGAAACTTTAATAACTACGGGCAGTCTTTTTCAATAAATACCAAAACCCACATTTAAAAAGCTTATTGCATGTGATCAATCAGCAAACACAATTAGGAGTGGAGCAGTTGTCGTTCTTGGACTAAGGGGGGAGAGGTGATCAACATTTGTCATTCATAGAAATATTAAGAGCAGAATCACTCTAATAACTTTTTGCAGTGTTTTGCTTGTTACAAACTTGAAACTTTAATAATTACGGGCAATCTTTTTCAATAAATTCCAAAACCCACATATGGAAATCTTATTGCATGTGCTCAATCAGCAAACACATTTATGACTGCAGCACAGTTCGGTCTTTGACAATTAGACATGCAGCAACATTGGTTGCTTCGTGTGGAATAGTCACGCGAGTACGAGGGAATCGAATGTAGAAGAAAAGGCTGAATAACTTCTCACACAGTCTTTCAATTGGCAACAAAGTTAATTGGTGAAAAGTACTAGGTTATTGGATTGTCTCAATGTAAAGTATTCTTACTGGAGTTGCATTTCTTGGCCATTAGTTTGCTCTCACTTGAAGAAGATAGTCATTTTAGGAACATTTGGTGAGAATTTTTGAAGAAAGCCATGAAAATTCCGGCTAAAAATAACATAGATCCTATTTACAGCCTACTTCTAACCCGGCTGTGGATTCGCGAATGTACAGCTGAATTGTCAGCTCACTTCCAATAAGAAAAGGCATGGATAAAAACGGCAAATGTTTGGATTTATCGGAGTGGAACGAAGCAATAAAACACACAATACAACAAAGGTGCTGGTAAGGAGATAATTTTATTAAAATATGAGTACAATGTCTCCCACAGCTCATGGTCCTTGCATGGAATTCAAACTATGTTCAGCGACCAAGTCTGTTCTTTTATATTGTACATCACTTTTAATTAGCTACATCTTTACAAGTTCGCCGTTCTTTGTATTGGCGAAAGTTTTGTTCACTGATGCACCTGAAAATATTTGAAACATGATTTGAAAGCTTGTAATTGTTTTCCTTTATGGTCTTGTGTACTATTTATAGAGCAAATACAAAATCGAAACTGTGATCACAGACAATAGTAAGTGAGGGGATTTTGTTTTGCGTAACACTCATTTTACTTTAAAAAAAACCCCACTTTGCTGCATATACTTGAAAGTCCCAAAATAAACAACCTTATTTTTGAGTTGATAATCTCATAGAGAGCTTAACAATGGTACCCCGCAGGAAGCCTACAAGTATTAAATATTAATGATTTCATGTAAGATTCTTAAAATTTAATTCTACAGTAAAAGTTAACCTTTCATCATCAAAATTTACACTCCTCCCCTATCCATCTCCTAACCATGGAATCGGAAAAGGACAAGAGAACAAACCCAACATACACAGTTAAAGCTTTATTTATTACCTCCCCTGATACAACCCTCGATGGTAAGCTAAAGTTTTAATAAGCACCCTTCCAATTATACGCCTAATTCAAAAAAGGTTGTCTGCTGATTTGCTGCATTGCGCATCAGTGCGCATTGTTGCATACTCAGACCGCAACGCACCATAGATGTAACGAATTTTTAAACTGCATTGCAGATGCTTCAGTAGACTTGCCACAAGTCGTGCTCAGTCAGGATAAAAATGGCTTGGAGGAGTGCGCAAAGCGCGCGACCACTACTTGTTTCGCTTGCAGGAAATCGAATGACGACACTTTGGCGTGAAGCTTACTGCAGCTTTCATGACCTCGAGTCGAATTGTCGGTGGACGAATATCAATAACTTCTAGCTCACGATTTGTGAGATCTCAACAGGGCCGTAACCAGCGTCAGGCAGGGGGGGCAAATGCCCCCCTAAATTTTGGACCGAAAGTTATTTCTTGCATATTTTGTCTCAAAAGGAGCTAAAAAGCGTCTGTAGCAAATTTTCGTTTTCTTGAAAATGCCCCCTCCCCCCCTAAATTTTGTGCCTGGCGACGGCCCTGCTCAAGATGATTTTTAAAACACATTTATCTCAGCCTTTGAAACTGAACGTCTCGTAAGCGATCAAAGTATCAATCTGACCAAAAGCTCTAATCAAACTAGAATATAAAGTACTATCTCAACTATTTTCCCACTGAAAGAACAATAGCTATTTGTGCCTTGAACTTGAACAGACATGTAATCGTAATTGTTTTGTATGATCTATTTACGTCGTTCACGACTCAAGTTGCGATCGCACATTCAGAATTACACTTTCTCCATTTTCGAAGTGGTCGAAACGTACGGGGCGACTTCAAAAGTCAAACTTTTACTCGATCCTGTCAGAGACGATAAAAAACGCCCTTGCCGCTTGCTCACGTTTAACTCTCTCAGTCTCAATTGATGTTCACGAACGCCTTCGCAACCAGTTTTCCTCTCAACAAAAGCTATTACTTCCTTGGTTGAATTCATAAGTCAGTGATCCTCTACCGGCTTTAACTACATTCGAAAATAATCTGCAACTCTCTCTTCGCATTTAGAACGTTGCCCAAACTCAACACCTTCGATTTTAAATTCTACATCGCGTCGCGTCACCAAGTTCTTGTTTAACCTGCACAAGCAATCTCGCTACTCATTAAACAATACACTACAGGAGAAAAAATCCTCTTGTAAATTTGGCGCGCTGCAACAGTGAAAAGTCCTTCGCACCGGGAGTACTAGACCAGATATAGTGAATGTGCGAAGGACTTTGAGAAAGTGTTATGTTTCAATGAAACAGCAACAGTTTGTGTATTAGTCCTGTGGAGAACGAATGTCGTTGTATAATTGTAGACACCTACAATGCTATTCAAAGCTTCCTTACATCCATGATGCGTTGCGGCCTGGGTATGCAACAATGCGCAAGTAACATGTACTAATCCATGCAACAAGAGTTATTTTAATAATGCTTCATAGTAAATCAATAAGTTTATATTTTTCTTGAAGGCTTCGAATTCACATTAAACGAAGACAAAATACTCGTTTTGTTTAGTATGTCAGAATACTAATATACTCAAAAAAGCACTTGTTCTCGTTATATTTACGCTTGTCAACAAATCAATATTTTACTCTTGCAGCCGCCACGGTATCGTTGTGTTTCCCGCCAAGAGAATAGGTATTTGATCACTAACTCGGGAGTGTTGGAAAGAAATAAAAACAACAACAAAAAGTGCGAAAGTCTTGCAAGGTAAGCTACCTGGAAATGGAGCGTTTATACTATAATCTTTTGCAGCTATACAACCTACGACCAACCTACAAGATCGGACATAACTGTTAGCTAAATGGTGTTAAGGGTTTCCAAGCTGATTAAATTCTTTTATTAAACACAGTCCAATTGTTAATCGATTTCAAGCAATATGGTTGGTTCGGTGGTCACAGGTTATCAGCTCATATTCTAGTGGTTGACTATATATGGAAAACATATGGTTGTGAGGCTGTCATGTGATTTGATTCATTGGAAACGGAAGTTATTTTTAAGTCGACTGCTTCTTCAGACACAATTTTTTTTCCAATAAATATTTGCTGGTGAAAAATAGTTTGTTTTATTTCATAAAACTGTATTTAATAAAACAGTTGTTGTACTCAACCTTCTGAATATTAGCTGATTATAACAGATTCGAGCTCCGCGCTCGTTTGTGGTTTAGTATCGTAGAATAATTGTTAAATTTCTTTAGCGAAAGAGAAAACCAACTCTACCAAAACACTTCCTTCTTGTGTTTACTAAAAGTTCGTCTTGAAAACTAGCGAGAATTTCCCCTGAAGTAAGTCACATGAGTTTGAATCAGACAAGTTATGCGTGTTGTTAAATTTGGCTAGTTTGGTTGTTTCATCTGTTTAAATAAAAAATTTTCCATCTGTAACATATATTCAGATCGCTTGTTCTACCAACCTCCTAAGTGTTGATACACAGCACATCACAGGGAGGACTTCAATTTAGTTACTAAACTTATACGTAGGGTTTGCAAGCAGGTCAAGGAATATTCATTTATCGATACTTTTTAGTGCTCGACACTTTAAAGGTTTGAGTTTGTAAAGTAAAACTGCCAAAAATAATAAAAACTTGACTCACTGTCAAACAACTAAATTAATAAAACATGTTAAGCAAATTTTTAAGTGCTTTAGTTTCGGTTTCAATAATTTGTGCTCTCATTTTCAACCCAGTAGATATAGAGTTACACAACTGAGTGAAGAAAGCAAGACCTCTCATCAAGGATCAAAGTAAGAACTTGTTTTGTTCATGTTTTGTCAGCTTAAAAGGAACACCTCGGACATATAATGTTCTAGACCCTATAAAAAATCTAGCGCAAAGAAGCAAAACATCGTGACTATCTTATACTTAGCAGAAACAAAATTAATTGATTTAAAATGGCTTTAGTTTTAAAAAACTGCGTTGTACTTAACCAATATTAAGTGACACGACCGGCTCTTCATTTTGAGTTACGCGCCTTTTTTATAAGAAGCAGCAAATTTTGGTCGAAGCTCACTGTTCTGAAGTTTTTGCACAATTCGATCCCCAACTATTCTTAAATTGTTCTTAAGAACACGTGTCTAAAAAAATCGAACAAAATTCGATTTCAATATTTATTTGCGTAAAGCGTATTTTCGACTCAATTTATTTAAAAGCGGTTTAACCTGGTAACTAAATCAAAATATTTAATCACCAGAAACATCGCTATTTGCAAATATTTTACATTTACGAAGAGTAGAAGAGTTGCTTCAAATGTGTCTGCAATCAGTAGTTTCTAAAACCCAACCATCTCCAAAATATTGTTCACTAAACGCTTCACATTTTACTGCTTTTTTTCTTGGCCTTTATGACGTCACAGTCACTTCAACGGTTTTCTTCCAATTTCTCGCAATCGAGAAACCAGTTGCAGTTTTGTAAATGTCTAATCAAATGCTACTTTTGGACCAAAATTCACAAAAAAAATTTTTTAAAATTGGCCAACCGTTATTTGATTTTTATAGGCTCTCACACATTAATGTAAAGTTGATTTTAGTTCTACATCTTAGGTTTATTAATTTCATATTATCTATATAAACTTCGGCACTGTCAAAAAACAAGTGCCGTACAGTTTTGATTTTCTTCTTTGCTCAGTTAGTGTTTCTAACTGCAGAAAAACCTTCAGCGAAACGTTACATGTAATGGCGTGATTTGGTTTTTTTGTAAATAAAAACTTGCAGTTATAATTACCTTTGCATCTAAAGCCAAGCCGGCTCAATTGTTCTTAGCTCGTTCTTTCTTAATTTTTGGAAAATTTGAGCCTCGTTGATCTTATAAAACTGTTATTATAAAAAGAAGCGTCCATGCACGATAATCTTACACGCAGTTGTTTGTTGCCTTAGAATCGTCAATACAAAAATTAAATTGAACCTTGTATCTAAATGTTTTCATCACATTGTACTGAACTGTGAACTGTACTGAAAGATAAGCGGAAACAAAGTGCTACTTCATCACTTAAGGGAGAAGGAAAGGTGCCGAAATGTTAGAACAAAAAGTATCATATTTCTTATCAATTTTATGAACATTGCAGATAAAGTTTTCTTGACCCAAAATTTTATCTTCCTCATTCAGATATTGACGCAAACAATGGAAGTTGAAACCTTTTCTTAGTCATTTTGCATATTTGAAAGTTTTAGAATGGCAACAAATGTATTAATAAAGACTTTATTTCAGAGTTTAGGGGATGAAGTGAGCAACTTGGCTGCCGAATTGAGCAGTTCTCATGACGAGATGCATTAAAGATGCTCTATGCGGATTGAAATGAAAACTTAAAACGGGTTATAAAGAAGATGTATCTTCCGCTAACTTGTGTCTGTGTCTAACAGCTGTGGCCTTGTATCATCATCTTTCAAATGACACATTTTGACAGCTTGGATTGGGTTAGTAAATAGAATCATGGATAACATGGATCTGTTCACACAAAACATCGACAAACTTGAAGAGATCCTGCGAACCTCAAGACAGGCGTGTAACAAAAAAAGCGAGGCAATGGCAAACAACTGTTTGGGAACTGCCTATTATTCAGTGAGCAAATACCAAGAGGCAATTAAATACCTTAAAGATGGTCTAAGCATCGCCATAGAGATAGGTGACAAGGCCGGAGAAGGAGCCGCGTATGGGAACTTAGGAGTAGTCTATCAATCACTAGGAAAATACGGCGAAGCCATAAAGTATCAAGAAAAACGACTAAGCATCGCCATAGATATAGGTGACAAGGCCGGAGAAGGAGCCGCGTATGGGAACTTAGGAGTAGTCTATGAATCACTAGGAAAATACGACGAAGCCATAAAGTATCAAGAAAAACGACTAAGCATCGCCATAGAGATAGGTGACAAGGCCGGAGAAGGAGCCGCATATGGGAACTTAGGAGTAGTCTATCAATCACTAGGAAAATATGACGAAGCCATAAAGTATCAAGCAAAACAACTAAGCATCGCCATAGAGATAGGTGACAAGGCTGGAGAAGGAGCCGCATATGGGAACTTAGGAGTAGTCTATCAATCACTAGGAAAATACGACAAAGCCATAAAGTATCAAGAAAAACGACTAAGCATCGCCATAGAGATAGGTGACAAGGCTGGAGAAGGAGTCGCATATGGGAACTTAGGAGTAGTCTATGAATCACTAGGAAAATACGACAAAGCCATAAAGTATCAAGAAAAACGACTAAGCATCGCCATAGAGATAGGTGACAAGGCTGGAGAAGGAGTCGCATATGGGAACTTAGGAGTAGTCTATCAATCACTAGGAAAATATGACGAAGCCATAAAGTATCAAGCAAAACAACTAAGCATCGCCATAGAGATAGGTGACAAGGCCAGAGAAGAAACGGCATATGGAAACTTAGGAGTAGTCTATGAATCACTAGGAAAATACGACGAAGCCTTTAAGTATCAAGAAAAACGACTAAGCATCGCCATAGAGATAAGTGACAAGGCCGGAGAAGGAGCCGCATATGGGAACTTAGGAGTAGTCTATCAATTGCTAGGAAAATACAACGAAGCCATAAAGTATCAAGAAAAACGACTAAGCATCGCCATAGAGATAGGTGACAAGGCCGGAGAAGGAGCCGCA
>JAOBRG010390270.1:0-10636 GCA_027574985.1 Umimayanthus nakama | reverse complement strand
GTCTTCGCTTTTTAGATTTGAAGGGGGTCTTTGGTCTTCGCTTTTTAGATTTGAGGGGGTCTTCGGTCTTCGCTTTTTAGATTTGGGGGGGGGTCTTCAGTCTACGGTCTTCGTTTTACAGACACCCGAAAGTTAACTACCCAAACGATCCGTGATCTTATCGTAAGGGATAACTGAATTTAACAACATTCAAATTTGTTTGAGCGGCGTTCATGCTGTTTTAAAAAAAATCCTATAAATCGCCACAGTTAAAACCACCTGGTTTTTGGTACTGGCTTACAAATAAATTTCTTCAACCTTCAATCGAAAAGAGCAGAGTTGTAGCTATACCGGCTTTATTCAAGAATAATAAAGCTGATGGCGATGACCAAACTAAATTCTATCGACCAGATTTTTTCAGGGAAATGACTTTTTAAATTAGTATAGTGTTAAAGCTTTATTGACATCGAACTGATAACATTTTGAAAGCAATCCTGCCACGATTATCCATCGCATGGGTTACGCGAGATCAATTCGTGTGGGCCGCGGGAAGTCTTGAAAAGACCCACTTTTTCCCGTTCAGGAATTTAGCGTTTACTATTCCACGGACAGAAAAAGTTCGTCTCTGAACATTTACTTGTAATTTCAAGCAAAATTTTTGATCAGATAGAGGTGCTACGATTGTCTAAGCACATGCCTTTCGCGTAAAGGAGCTATGTACTGCAGATCGAGCCTGATACGCTATATGTTCCAGTTAACTTCCAAAAGGCACGAGTTGAAGAAATGTATTTGCTTCTTGTTTATTTTGTTGTGACCTCCTTACCTTTAAAATTAAATTATGTCTCGTTCACCTTCCCTCCTTCCAACCTTTCCTCTTCTGCTGTACGCTGACTCAGGTGTTTATATTACGTGAAACTACTGCGCGGGTCACCCATTACTGACGAGAATTCATCTTTTAGATTGAACAGTCGCGGGGAGTACATGGGGCCTCGCGACCTTGGGTGGTGGGTCACTCCGGCGAGGACTCCCTGGAGGGACCCATATGTGAGCTACGGCACGGGCACCACCTCACTGTACGCCGAGCGCTTCCTGAGGACCGAGTTTGTGATCACTCTGAATACATCACATGCCAACATCCGGGCGTTCCTAGATGAAGGTTTTCAAAAAGCTGAAACGTTTCTTAACAAGGGAGAAAGATTCGCGTTGGAGGCAAGTAAAGCTCGTGTTTACTCTTTTAAATTAGTTGTTGTTGTTCTTGTTTAGAAATCCTGAGTGCATCGAGGATTTTACCAAACACATGAGCTAGCTTGTGTATGACGATTGGCGTTGGGGAAGGGGGGAGGGGGAAGGGGGAAGGGGGTGGCTGGTATTATTTTCTTTTAAAGACTTCCAAATATAATTGAAAAAGCTTATTTGAAACGTTCTAATGTCTTTTTTTGTGCTATTTTTGGCAATTGGGCTCATTTCAGTGTTTAAGTTTTGACCGCAAATGTTACATTTTCCTGCGGGATTTTAGCTGACCAATGCGGGCGGTAAACGGTTCTTTGATGCCTATTTAGCCCATCAGTAAGTCGGATTGGAGGAGAAAATAGAACTTTATCGGTTTCTTTGATAATGTCAACTCTACAGGCTGAATGACCGGGAGAGACTGTTTTGCAAACATGGTGACTGAATGATGGGATTCTAAAGCACGAAGGAAAGGCTCTAGCTTACCTCTAAAGCAGGTGCCTCATTTCCTCTACAGTCTCTCTCTATCGCCATCAATGCCCCCTCATTCACCATATTTTCACGTAGTTACATGTAACGCTGGACCGGTCTGTATAGAAGGCTAGATCCAAGTGTCTCACTGTCTCTTTTCTTACCACATGCAGTTCGACCTGAATGCTATGCTGCGGCGCTGGTGGCGAAATCAAGGTCCGGCGCGCTGGGACAGCTTCGAGTGCTTAGAAATGACTGCTACTGTGGGAGCGAGTTTCACCATCACCAACTATTCTCCACCGAACCACCTGTTCGATTGCCACCCGCTGTGGATAGCGTGCTGGCCCTGCTACTGTCTGTCAGCCCTCCCCTATAAACTGTGGCGCAACATCGTACAAGAGGTCCACGATGTCACTGTGAGACTGGCCAGCTGTTGCATCACGGTTGCGCACCCCAAAAAATGCGGGTACTCGGTGCGTGAGCTGTATAACCAAGGCGTGTTGGACAGCCAGCCGGGACAGGATACGAGTAATGGGCCGAGTCAGGCGGAAGTGCATTATGGGCGGCATGTACAAGCAGTTCAACAGCAAAACGCTTGTGAAAACCGACACTTTCGACTGAATTAAAGGGGTAGAAAAAGTCCCCCGAGTTTTTGAAGTGTTCTCAAAACTTGGCCCTAGCTCAAATGCTCGCGCACAAATTTTAGCAGTGCTCGCAGCGATCGAATTGATTGGTAGGTTTACGTATTGAAAATCTTCTCTCTCAGCACGCTTTACAATGGAACACTTAGCTCAAAAGGCTCCCATTTACAGTGCCGATGCAGCTGGTGTTCGTTGCATGGTCTGTGGAGGTGCGCTAGTAGTTTCTGATAAGGGAGAGCACGAAGAGACCTTTCTTCTATCTTCCCATCAAACCCCGCGCGCATACTAGCCGTGCTTCACAACCGCTTTGTTTAAATAGCCCTGTTTCGTATTCACAGTTCCCGCAATTACAATAAATACCAACTCGTTTTACTTTGCAAGCCTCGACTCGACGTTAAACACAAACAAATGCCAGTAATATTATATATATTCACAGTTCTGTACATCGATAAAGGTTCGTTGCCCTTGACGTTGTTCAAATCCTTCTCGCTGGCATGAAAAATTTAAACTTAAAATATCTGTGTTAAACGTGAAAGCAATCTCAGCCACAGGCGCCAACAGCTGGCCACTTAAAATGCAAGCACATGCGTTGCAAATAGACAAAAACTGTTTTAAAAATGTGCTTTTAAGCTTCGACGCAGCTATTGAAGGAATAAGTGTTGATTTGACCTTGCTTTTCGTGTTGCATGGCTGTGCTAATAGAGAGATTGCTTGCGTAGCTTGTTCGCCAACGCAAATTTCATTCCTGTTTACTTCTAGAAATTATATGCCATTTCACTTGAAATGAAGCAAACTTGACTAGAGAGCTGCTCATCGTATCTCCACGCTGCCCTCAGTGCCCCTTACCACTCCTCGCTAGCCCTCATTGCCTCTCACCACCCCTCACTGCGTAGGGTTCGTTTAGCTCTCTTTGTTCCGTCTCCGATCAAAAAGTAACAAACAATTTTGGAGCTCAAACGAATCCACGTGCGACGGAATGCCACAAGTTTTCAAAAAAAAAAAACCAATAAATAAAAAACATGCGCCATGGTAACTCTCACAGCTTAGGCTCTTTTACAACGGCAAGGAAGTAAAGCTAGTCGACTGAGCTAAAATGATTGCCATGGGTGCAAAAACTGCTCTCGTTCACTAGATACAAAATTAAATGAATGAAATTTTGCTTGGCGAGGGAGTAACACAAGAGAAGAGATCGCAAACAACGCAACATTTTTTTTCCTGAAATAGCACTGTGGAGTGTCGAACCTAAAGCTGCCATTTTGTATTTCAAGTGCCAGTGTCCAATGTAAGAAATTTATAAAACAATTTCAATGAAATTATGGATAACTAAATTGTCCAATTGTTCGGAGGTGCTAGACGAGGCGAGGGGGGCTTGAGTTTGAGCAATGACACTAGTGGAGACACGACAATAGACGAGGAGACTACTATCTAGTCTGGTATTCAATCGCAGTTATAATAACACTCCCTGGAAAAGCTACCACGCCAGAAAACAATACTGAGATGAATTGGGTTCCAACTAAACAACCAACCACCTGAAAACCGAGCCAATAGAAAGACGATGATTGAACTCAGTGGAGTCTGAAAATAAACGCGTCAATTAAAAGTAAATAATATGATTTTATCCCAAAATTGCACAACACGAAAATCAATCAGGAACTTTTTTGTATCCTTTTTTATAAGTAAAAGATAACGCTTTTTAGTTAACGTTTGAAATGTATTGGCTGTTTCAGTTTTTCTTCTTTTTGATTGGTTGTTCAAAACAGTGCAACTAATTATATATTCAGTGTGTTGGGAACCAATCAAAATGCAGGAACCACCACTAATTTCAAAATGGATACAACTAAAAGCAAGTGTTTGTTCCGAGGTAAATTTCTTTAGTCTTAACTTCATTCTGTTAATGATGAAACTGAATTCCATGTTTTAAGAAAGCGATATTTATTTCTCAAACCAATTTCCTAACTTGTAACTGTTATGGTAGAGCGGCTTAATTCTAATAGAAAGTCGAGCTTGTCAGTTTTCATTTCCCTGCACAGCAGGGCCACAAACTTTCAACACATTAAAACTATTATTTACACCTTTTTGGGTATTTCTTGTTTTTCATCCCGGCCAATCACAAAAGCTGATTGAACATTTCCACGTTGACTTAGTCCCCCAAACTCGAATGCCACGCGGCCAGGAACGTCAGGGAGCCCAGGCCACAACTTGGCAGGGCTTCCACCCTCTTCTTTTGATCAAAATCAAATTTTCAGTCTACAGACCTTTTTCACATCTAATTTGAAACCTTCCCAAGTTCAAAAGCAAGTGAGATCATTCTGCCACTAGTGCTGAATAAGGGTTTGTCGATTGTGCTAGCATTACTTTTGCGTCACTTTTGAATTTTACAAATGAAAAAGTATCGAAATTTCGTTTGAAATACACCTGTTTTTGTTTATTTTCAGTTTTATTAATTGTTCGCTCAGTGCCTCAGCCCACAGTCCGAGCTCAGCAGGCCACATGCTTGTTTTCAGGCCACACGCGCACTGCTCGGTCGTCAGCTGAATATGATCTAACGTCCTCCAGTTCCAGCTCAGATAGTTCAATAGCTGGTATTGCCGTACAGAAAGCGTAAATCTCTCGGGAGCTTTTATTAAAACCGAATAAAGGGAAATATTACGAAAAAGTTTCAGTCTTCACGATCAAATCAAACAAATCCACCTTGTAGTTGTTCAAAACTCGCAAAACAAGGGAAGCATCTCGGGTCTGTTCCTTGTTTTGTATTTATTTGCCCTGTTGTTGTTCTGTCTATATTTTGCTTGAAAACCAAGTGAAAACACTTGAGATGGTAGGCAGCATAACTTGGAGAAAAACAACAATTTCCAAAACCTCTAAGCACTGCTAGAGGCATAGTATGCCGTTTCATCGAGTACAATCGACAAAAGCCCAGTGCTGGAAAGTTTTGGGTGTTGCGAACATATTGAAGCCAGTTGGGGGCCGTGACTTATCGCTTCAATATCGCTTTCTCTTTCGAACTGTTAACCTGTGCACGTGTTAAGACGTTCGAGATAATAGTCCAACATTGGGCAGGGCCAAGTCGGGTTCGCAGATGTCCAGCCATGTAAATGAGTGGAAATCTAATTTCGAACCCAGGCCTCATTATTACACCACACACAAGCAACTTGGAATGAAGCAAGGAAATTTTTACAACTGATAATGCGACTAAACCAATTTTAAGATCATGCGCAGATCAAAGTATGAGTTTCAGCCGGCAACTCACAAAATTTAAGACCTCTTTAAGACTTTAAGACCGAAGTTGAAAAATTTAAGACCTATTTTTTTCAATCTTATTCAAAACCACAATAAGGCAATTTTATGACTATCATGTAACCGCAATAACTTTGGCAAAAGAAAAGAAAGCAAACAAGCCCCTTATACATGCAAAAACTATTCAAACGTTGACCATGAAGGACTTAGAAATAAGACTTTTTAAGATGTGAACCCTATATACGATGATTGGGTGAAGAAAGTCATCAGAACGAAGATAAACAGCACAAAATCACAAATGTAACAGAATAGTTTGTGGCCATCAGCAAACCTTCACTCTGCTCTGCGCATGACTGAAAAACTGGCCTACAGTCCCGTCTTTCTCCACAATTTGACTTTCTTACTGAGATGTGAGCGAAGGCGAAGTTAGTTAGCGCCTGGCGTCTTCGTTCGCTTCACAAACGAATAAGGGAAAAAATGAAACTTCTTTACGGTCAGTTTTGTCGATAGAACGAAAACAGCTTTCAGTTCTTCAACCTTTTTTAGTCAAAAAAACTACCGACTCTTTAAGAACGCTTAGAAATGAAAGCTTTTGAGAAAAATAAATTGGTCCATCAAAAAAGGTTTTTGTTCCAAATTATCGGTCAAAGATTATGCTCTAAGATAATGACCAATAGTAATAAGCAGATGTAGTACTCACAACAATACTCAAAGAGATAGAATGCATTTAAAAGCTACTGGCGAACACTCTTAGACTGAGTTTCCATAAACAATGTCCTGACGGTTCTGTTCAATAGGACCTTCGTACAATGGGACCTTTGCAGATACAGGTCACTTGGTACAAAATCCGACATTTGTAGAGCAAAAGGATGGGCCAAGGCTCCACTGGGAAATGTGAAAAAAGAAAAATCACACTTTTCTTGCTAATTTTGTTTAACATTGGAGTCTGGCACATTCTTTGGCTCTCCAATATGTCGGATTTCGCACCATGTGACCTGCAGCTGCAGAGGACCTATTGATCAAAATATTTATACATGCAATTCTCACTTCACTTAACTCCGCTTGCTCGATCGGCATTCTCCGGCTATGCCCAGCGGAAGCGCTCATTGATTGACAGCTAACGGCATTTTTGGGCGTTGGGCGAAAATCTACAAAGAATACTGTCTACGCTTGCGTGAAAGCGTCAATCAACAAGCGACAACAGTTCTGACATTCCTTGCCTTATTCATCATGACTGGGTCTTTTTTTTGACTCATCTGCCGTTCTCGAGACTCCTCAATGAACTTTACCCACCCTCCCCTGGTAGTATTGTCACACCAGATAAACGAAGGTGTTAATGTCCTCTTCGTCTCTCTTGAGATATTTGTGTTCGATCAACCATTCGATCTGTTCTTTGATCATCTTCTTCTGCGGTATAAACATGTTCTTAAGGATTTCCACCAGTTCGGTCTGCAGCGCTGCGTTAGTTATCCGCTTCCGCATCTTCATGATTTTTACGATTGCCTCCTGAAAAATGAGAACAATAAAATAATGGATAACTTTAAAAATAGTCAATAATTGGTGCAGCTGGTAAGATCTCTGACTACCAACCAGAAGGTCCCGGGTTCAATCCCTGGCTTGGTCAAGGGTTGAACTTTGGGCGACCTTCTTTCGCCACACCATCCGTGGACAGGGACGTTAAGCCGTTGGTCTAGTCTCTTAATGTTCTATCGGGGGACTTAAAAGAACCCGCACACTTGTCCATAGGAGTAGGCTAATGCCGGTGTTGTGGACTGTAGTCGAGTGTTTTCAACAAGGGCGACCTCTCCCTACGCTATCGACTACAAATGAATAAAAGAAAAGCGCCTTTACAACACCAAAAATCTTAAACATACATCAGAAATCTTCTAGAACAGCAACAATAGCTCTACCCACGTAATCTTGTCAACTCCCCTCCCCCAATCCATACTCCAACAAGTGGAAACTCCTCACCACATGCGATGAACTGACCGCTTTCGAATTGCGCTTCAGTTCCTGCGATCAATAACCTTTAATCGAAATTTGGTACGAGAAAAACACAGCATATGTATGAAAACTTGGCATCAAGCCTTGACTTAGGTCGATTTCCATTTATCCGGCCCGGCCGGTCCAACCAGTCAGTTTTTAAATGGAACGCACGAGTTCTCAGTACTGGTTCTGGCCAGAATGGCCCTGCTCTTGGATCAGAGCTGCTCAGTTCTCCTGCTCCGGTCGGCAAAAGAGCGGGAACTCGTTGAGTTGTGGCGGGAAAAATGTACGCGCGCGCCTTGCACCTTTCCATTTAAACTGGTCAGAACCAGTCCTTTTCGGCCGGCCAGGACGGACCAATGGAAAGCGACCTTAGACTCTTGTTCACAGGAACTGAAGCGTAATTCAAAAGTGGTCTATTGACTGTAGCTTGCCTGTAGCCATAGCCTCATCACCACCCCAAGTCCCTCTCATAACCCGCCCCCAAGCCTCTCACAACCCGGCCCCAAGCCCCTCTCATAACCCGGCCCCAAATCCCTTACCTGTATCCTAAGCACCCTCAGAGCCACAATGCCAGCATTGTCTTCCTGTTTAGTTTTTTCAGTGGACAACTGCAGTCGCCCAATCAGATTCACTTTTCCTCTCTTTTGTACCTTGCCGTTTTTTCTGAAATAAAGGGAAAACTGAACTCGTTAAACTCTGAGTACCACGGTCAGCAAAGAAGACCAACAGTTAAAAGTGATATTTTAACATTCATGCTATTACTGAAGCGAAGGTTCACACAAGGCGACACTCTCACATAGAAATGATAGAAAAAGGAAACTTTCACCAATAAACTCGGCCACAAGAGCAGCCGTCTAATCTCCGAGGGGCGCAGTGCGAAGGAAATAATGTGGCTGCCTTGGAGGATAAAATAAACATAACTGGGATTGTTTCATGGTAAACGCCAAACTAGGAGTTGGATACATGAGATCGGACCAGCTTGCTCACTTTTTTTCTGCTCCCACTTCAAGATAGCGGACGCTTACTAGAACTGCGATATTGCTCAAACTGAGACTCGTACGAAGAAAAATTTCAAGAAAAAAATTGAAGTTAGAAAACGCCGAAGAACTAAAGTGGGCATGACGAGTCTCGAAACAGGAGCCACTATTACTACCACTACACTATCCCATCATTTCACTGCCATTAATTCGCATTTTTTTGCAAGTCTATCCAAAGTTCTTACAAAAGTAACCCTGACCCAGCCCTTACTCTAACTGACCATGGATAACCATGAACAGTCATCAATAGCCCTATGACCTGACTTTACGAATAATAAACGAGCCGTGACAGTCCGCCATCTTGAAGTGGGCGTAAAAAATAAATTATCCAGGGCTGGCCCGCTTTGCCGAGATCCCGGTATTTCTGTTAAACACATCGAAATCAGCGATTACATGAGAACCGGACCAACCCGGCTGACTGTGATTCCGGCATTGCCGAGCCAACAAAAGGAGAGCGCCATAGGAAGCTCGCGCCTCCATTCCGGCTGGCTTGCTCCCGGCCATAAAACCCGGGCTGAATTTCATCCTGGCAATCCGGAATCAATCAACTCATGTGATCGGCACCTAATGTTACCAAATCAGGGTAGCCACAAATCATAAAGAAAAAATTCCCTGACTTTTCCCTGACCTAGAGCAAAGTTTCACTAAACTCAAACTTGAAAATTTGTAGAGAAAACATAACGTGCTTCACACATTTTTTTTTAGTTTTTTGCCAGTCTATCCAGTGTTTACATATGATTTCTTTGTTCTCAATTTCCTTTCGTTGTTCTTGTGACTTGGTGCTCATAATATCCAAAATAATATAAATTTCCCTGATTTTTTCCTAACTTTGAGCAGAACTCCATATTTCCCTGACCAAAAAATTGAAAAAATTTTAGTTTTCCCTGACTTTTCACTGACCGTGGCAACCCTGCAAGTGGTACAAACGTATAAAACACACTGCTTAAAAAAGTAGAAAAAGACCTGCTTTGTAGTTCACTTACATCACTGCAAAATCTTGATTAACCCAGAACTGAGTCCCGTCATTAAACTCTTTAAGGTTCTTAACGGCTGGCTCACACAATAATACTTGCCGCTTCAGTTTGGCAAAAGCAATTAGAGACTGTGAAGAAATAAAAACAGTATTGAGAACAAATTCATGACACGCTCTCTAGCCAGCTCCACTAGAACTCAAACTAAAACGTTTGCTAATTTTTCCCATGGATCACCTTTAACAAAACAAGAAACAAACGCTTTGCTCCGTTTTCTCTTACGCCGTTGTCCTACCAGGCCGTGCTAATCCGAGAGGGTGGCTAATTTACTTCAACATTTGTGTCTGCTGTAAAATTCGTACGACTGCAAAGGAAAACTTTCCATTTGAAAATGTTTTTTCGTTTTGAAATGATGCATTCTGCCAACAACTGTAGTTCTGCAACCGGGAAAAGGCCAAGCCCGAAAGGAATTCTGGTTGCCCTCATTTAATACTGCGTACGAGCAATCGAGCGGTTCATCAACCGAAGCACGAAACTAAGTAGCAAATTCGGTCAAAGTTAAGCAGCTTGCGAATTTAGTACTCCAATAATGCTTTGTGAGTAACGATTGTCAATGACTTTTTTTAGATAATGTATATTGCTGCGCACAATCCAAAATAAGACTAAACTGAAAACCAGAAAGAAATTCTTAGAATTTCCGCAAAAACAACTGGTAACGATTTGGAGTTTACTCAATTCGAGTTTGTCTACTTGTAATTGAAGAAGAAATGGTAATACAGTTAAAGATACAATTGACTTAACTTACCCAAAGCGTCCGTCGCAGTTCAGAGTCCGGAAGTTCTGTTGCAAGCCTACAATTCAAGCATTCGGTTATTTTTGTTGCAAGGTAGGAGGGAAATGGGACACGTTAATATTTAAACTAGAAGGTGACAGAAATAGCCAATGAAGAGGGTTTGAAGATTTGGGATATCGATGAAAACCTTTCCACTCCCATATTAGGGACCAGTCAGAATTTAAGTTGGAGGGGGGGGGGGTGGAGGAGAAATGAAATTTTTCGGACCAAAAATTCGGGCCCCCCCTGGGG
>JAOBRG010390259.1:0-10637 GCA_027574985.1 Umimayanthus nakama | reverse complement strand
GGTAGGAGCAGGGTGGGTAGGAGCAGGGTGGGTAGGAGCAGGGTGGGTAAGGACAGGGTGGGTAAGGGCAGGGTGGGTAGGAACAGGTTGGGTAGGAACAGGGTGGGTAGGAACAGGGTAGTTAGAGCATGGTGGGTAGGAGCAGTGTGGGTAGGAGCAGGGTGGGTAGCAGAAAGGAGGAGAGCAGTAGGGTTGGGAGTGGAAGGATTAGGAGCATTAAGGTGGGAAGCAGGAGGGTGGGGAGCATTAGGGTGGGAAGCAGTAGAGTGGGGAGCAGGAGGGTGGGGAGCAGTAGGGTGGGGAGCATTATGGTGGGAAGCAGAAGAGTGGGGAGCAGTAGGGCAAGGAGCGGTAAGGTGTAGAGCTGTAAGGTGGGTAGCAGAAGGGAGGGGAGCAGTAAGGTGGGGAGCAGTAGGGTGGGAAGTTGAAGTGTTGGGAGCATAAGGTTGGGAAGCAGGAGGGTGGGGAGCATTAGGGTGGAAAGCGGTAGAGTGGGGAGCAGGAGGGTGGGGAATGGTAGGGGTGGGAGCAGAAGGGTGTGGAGCAGTAGGGCGGGAAGCAGAAGGGTGTTGAGGAGCAAGGTGGGGAGCAGGAGGGTCGGAAGCAGTAGGTTGAGAAGCAGTAGGGTGGTGAGCAGTAAGGTGTAGAGCTGTAAGTTGGGTAGCAGAAGGGAGAGGAGCAGTAGGATTGGGAGCAGTAGAGTGGGGGGAGCAGTAGGGTGGGGGGAGCAGTTGAGTGGGGGGAGCAGTAGGGTGGGGGGAGCATTAGGGTGGGAAGCAGGAGGGTGGGAAGCAGTAGGGCGGGGAGCAGTAGGGTGGAGAGCAGTAGGGTGGGGAGCAGAAGGGTGGGGAGCAGTAAGGTGGGGAGCAGTAGGGTGGGAAGCAGTAGGGTGAGGAGCAATAGGGTGTGGAGCAGTGGGGTGGGGAGCATTATGATAGGAAGCAATAGGGTGAGGAGAAGGATGAGGAGCTTTAGGGTTGGGAGCAGAAGGGTTTGGGAGCAGAAGGGTGGGTAGTGGTAGGGTTGGGAGCAGTATGGTGGGAAGCAGTAGGGTGGGGAGGAGGAGGATGGGGAGCAGTAGGGGGAAGCAGGAGGGTGGGGAGCAGAAGGGTGTGGAACAGTATGGTAGGGGTCAGTAGGGTGGGAAGCAGTAGGGTGGGGAGCAGTAGGGTGAGAGCTGTAGGGTGTGGAGCAGAAGGATGGGAAGCAGAAGGGTGGGGAGCAGAAGGGTGGGAAGCAGTAGGGTGTGGAGCAGTAAGGTGGGGAGCAGTAGGATGGGGAGCAGTAGGGTAGGGAGCTGTAGGGTGAGGAGCAGAAGAGTGGGGAGCAGAAGGGTGTGGAGCAGTAGGGTGTGGAGCAGAAGGGTGTAGAACAGTAAGCTGGGGAGCAGTAGGGTGGGGAGCTGTAGGGTAGGGAGCAGTAGGGTGTGGAGCAGAAGGGTGGGGAGCAGAAGGGTTGGGAGCAGAAGGGTGTAGAACAGTAGGATGGGGAGCAGTAAGGTGGGGAGCAGAAGGGTTGGGAGCAGAAGGGTGGGTAGTGGTAGGATTTGGAACAGTAGGGTGGGGAGTAGTAGGGTGGGGAGCAGTAGGGTAGGGAGCAGAAGGGTTTAGGAGCAGAAGGGCTTGTAGCGGTAGGATTTGGAGCAGTAGAGTGGGGAGCAGTAGGGTGGGAAGCAGAAGGGTTTGGGAGCAGAAGGGTGGGTAGTGGTAGGATTTGGAGCAGTAGTGTGGGGAGCAGAAGGGTTTGGGAGCAGAAGGGTGGGCTGCAGTAGGATTTGGAGCAGTTGGTAGGGGAAGCAGAAGGGTGGGAGCAGAAAGTTGGAATGGCAGTGAAATATTTCTATAAACTGTAATAAATCACTATTTTTTTATTGTTTTTTTTGATAATTTGGTGTTTGTAGGTGTACTCTGAAATACATGATGTCACGAAAGAGGGAACCAATGAGTTGACTATGGAAAAGGTGAATTTCTGAATCAAAGTACTTAGTGATGGATAAAGGTTCAGGGTGAACACTAAATATTGTTGGGTCATTAAGTACTTTGTGATGGAAAAAGTATCAGGGTTGATCTGAGTGTTTTTTGTTAATGTGTCAAGAAGGTGTTCAATTAAGCTCCTGTTTCAGATGTTGGTTTGATCTACATCAATTAAAAGTAAGTCAGAGATCCAAGTTTTGCAGTTGCATGTTTGCTGAGAGAGTTCTACTTAACTTTGTTTGCTTTTTTAAGGCTTTGGATGATGCAGAGGTCGAGACCACAGTCAAGTTTCATATCCTTTGTTAACTGTCACTTGCAAGATATTGTACTTTGATTTTAAATTATTGGTAGTTTCTTTTATTAATTTAGTGAGTGAAACTATGACAACAACCAAAACAAACTAAATGGTCCAAACAACAGAATTGCTCAAACAACAGTGAAACAAACTGCTAGTTGATATAATTTAACATGCAAATGATACAATGTGAGGTATAAGGAAAAATGTTCTGCTCAGCAAGTTTTTCTGCATAAAAGAACAAAAATTGCTCCAGTTTTCCTTAATGATTTCTACGAATGAAAATGCTGGAAGAGATCAGCTCATATTTTCTTGCTGTGATCATCAGTTCACTGGAACAGGTCCCATATGGAATACGCTGGCTGTGCAGTGCAATCAAACTTCTGGCCCAGGTATTTAGTTTTATTTGTTGGCTAGGAGACATGGTATTGTAACTATTAGACAGTTGACTTAGCAAGTCAAATATGGCTTAATGCCCCTCTTTTTACAGCACTTAAATTGGAAGCATTGACTGAAAGAATTATCTTATATACTGTAGCACAGATACTTTTATCCAGCCCCTCTTTCCTGAATAATTTGCTGGTTCAGCCCCTCTTTTCCAAAAGTTCTGGATCTGTCCTGGTCACACATGCAGGTTTCTGGCCTGATTGTTGTGAGTGCTGAGCCTTGTTAGATGATCAGATGCTCTATTCACTCAGGGCCGGCACCCTTTGGGATTCATGTTGCTTCTAGCTCCCTTGTGGCAAGGTGTACACCATGGATTGATTCCTCCACATTTACCTTCCATTGTTGAGTTTGCAGTGGTCGAGTGTTGACATGGTCTGGAAGGGTATTCTTGGGGTTTTGGATTTCACTTAAACTTGATGTAAGATTCAGGGTTTGACTGCTTGATCCTGAGAAGTGAGATTCACAACAACTGGGCACAGGATGCGGTATAGTGATATGAAAGAATGGTTGGATGCAGGATTAGGATCAAGGTTGTGATCGAGTCTCTAGGTTTAGAAAGGATTTATAGGTTTTTGCTGTATTCAGTGCTTCAGGTTTATTCATAGTTGAAAGCCCTATTTGGTTCCTAGCAATGATTATTTTTTAAACCTTTATTATTTACATAATAATAAATATGATAATATATAGTTCTTGTAATTGGGCATCTAAAAAGAACATCTCTAAGTGCTGGTGATCTCAAGATAAAATTGATAAGTTATTGTGTGTTAATTTTTTTTAAAACCTTTAAACAGGAAAAGTATCCTGAAGCCAGTCCTGACAGCATAACAGCTATGATTGGAGGATTCTTTCTCCTACGGTTTGTCAATCCTGCAATAGTCACCCCACATGGTAAGAAGTTTTGGAAGTAATTTGTAGGCAAACTTAGGGGATGAAATCAAGGGTGCTGGGGCCACATGAGCTCCTTTTGTCAGCATTCTTGCACACTAGATACTGGGTCAAGCAAAAAAAACATCTGTGATTCTGGTCTCCCGACCATGCAGCCCTAACAATTTTTGAGTGCAAAATCGCCGACCCTTCAACACTTTAGTGCTTAGTGCTTCTTTTGCCATAATTTTGAATATGTACCAGTAACTTTTCTTTCTTTGCTGATACAAACATATAGACTGTGGTATATTTCCATCATATGTGTAAAACCACTCATGTGACCCCAGTTAACGTTGTTGAACATCATACTGTATTTGGTGGGGGAAGTGGGAAAATTGAAACCTTGTTGGAGGCATGAGTTTCATGATTCATATAGTCAGTTGAAGAAAGTACTCCCTCCCCCAGGGATAGAGAGTACCCTCGTTTTAGCATGGCACTGATTATATCACTTAACAAGGGAGTACCCCCTCTTTCCAGGGATAGAAAGTACCTTCATTTTAGTATGACAGTGGCTATAGCAGTGAACCGGGGAGTACCCCGTCCCCCAGGGATAGCAAGTACTCTCATTTTAGTATGACACCAATTGGCTCTAGCCCTGAACAGAGAATAGACCCTTTAGTCTTGGTAATGATTATACCAAGAAGTGGGTATTAACTGTGGTATTGTTTTGCGCACTAACAATTTAACTCCAATTTGTTTCATGTGTTGTTTATTTTCGTAGTTTACAGGTTAGTTGACAAACAGCCAAGCCAAAGCATGAGAAGAAATTTAACACTGGTGAGTTGCGAAGATTTGGTCAAGGAAGTTTCTTCAGTTTAAAACAAAAAAAATCAATTAGCAGGAATTAAACACTTTAGTAATCAGGTTGCACGGGGACACTGAAGGTGTGTTCACACCAGAGATGCAATCAGGCAGGTGCAGAAACAAGCACAAGGACGCTCACACCATTGACGGAAGTGATGCATTAAGTGATGCCAGCGAAGTTAGTTTTTAGCTTGTGTCTATGTCTATGTTTGCATCAACTCCATTCACACTTTCAAATTTGTGAAGCATGATCAAATGCAAGCACAAGATGTGTACAAGAAAAAAGAAGTTTTCTTTTGTCTTGTGTCTGCGTCTGCATCAAGTTACATTCACACTTGTTTTATTGTGCTTGCATCTGCTGCATCTACACTTGCCTTTGCATCGCTAGTGTGAACGCTGGTTTTGGTTTAGTTTTTCCTGTTAGGAAAACAAACAAGTTTTTTTAATAATTTTTGGTATTTATATTTTACTGTATAGTTTGTTTCATGCGTCTTTTTGCGTGCATGAAGCTAGTAATGATTTAATACTGGATTAACAGCAACCTACATGTATACTGTCTTTCTTTTGTTAACAGATCGCCAAACTGGTACAGAGTATTGCCAACAGGGCAGGTGTTGGCAGAAGCTTCAAGGAGGTCTATATGCATGCCCTTGAGCCATTTGCAGAGCGGAGTATTGATACAATGCAGGTGTTTGCATAATACAATAAACACATTTTGTACCATATAGGCATTAGGCTAGATCTTAACCCTTACAGCCACAGCTTATTTTACAATATCTATCTTCTTACAGTATCAGTACAAAATAAGTTGTTTTGTTGCGAGATTTTAGGAGTTGATCCTGCAAATTTAAGCTAGTTTGAAAAGCAAAATTCTCTCAAAGTGTTTATAGCTAAGGAAAGTATGGATACCATTTGGGAGAATCGAGTAGCACATCATGCGTCATGTTTGGGGTTGAGAGGGGTTTTTGTAATAACTGTAAGCATATATTTTTGTGTGCCTGATTGTAAGCACTGAATGACTTGTGAAAATCTAGACATAAAGTAGGTGTTTTGCATGCGGCTGGTTCCTACAGTGTAGCTATCCCTGTAGATAGGTGCTTTGGCCTACTATTAACTAATAATAATAATAATCATAAGAACACTTCCAGGGGAATTCCTCATATACAAGCTATACGGGGACGTGTTCGGCCTTTGTGGGTAAATGTACTTTTTTGACTGTCTAATCAGAAAAGAAGGGGTATGTACAATCCATTTAGGTCTTCCAAAGTTTACCATCAACAGCTGGGCGTGGAAATTGGGTGTTTTAGTGAGCAAACTAGTGAACCGTAGGCTCAAAATCATGAACAGTGTATGAATTACTCCGCACAAACAGGGTCAGGGTTTGAGTGTCCAGCTGGGCACGGCACTCTCGCACGGTACCCATATTTAGGTTGAACACCCCCGTGGTAAACTTAAACTTATGTTTGATGAAAGCGCTCGCATCCTTGGAAAGGAAAATCAAAGTCTTCTTAAGAAATGGTCCATGTTTGACGTGCATGTATCGAGCTATGGATGCACGTTGAAAGGTACAAAAGAAGCGTTTGAGTGTCACAAGGCAAAGCCGAGTGCTTCTCTAGCTCCCAACTCCATAAGTGCCGATTCATTACACGATAGATGCACAGCTAAAATGTGCACCTATCTTTTAAAACGTTGCCACTGCCACTTTATCCAATATTTACAAGAAAGAATACACCTAAGCTGATAAAGTACAGAATTTTTCATATATAAACCATTCTGAGCGTTTTTATTGGTTGAATGCAAGCACGCTGTTTAATTGGCACATGGGCGTGCGTCTATCAAGATTAAGATACACGCTCGCGCCAACAAAAAGCGCGCGAAAATTCTTAGCTTTGTTCTACTTTCTACTGTTGCCATAAAACGTACTATTAACACATGAATGTTACAAGAATATTTTTTAAATAGCAGTTTTTTAACTTGGTGTAAGAAGAGTTCTAGGTAGGTGCAGGTTGTACAATAATTATTTTGTTCAAACAGAGTAACAGTAACAGCATTTTAGTCGCATTTCACATCTGATTTTTAGTTGCAAACAGATTACTATAGACAGACTCATTTTTAACGTATATGGAAAGAAGTGAAAGAAAAAAAACTAAATACATTGGACCGTTTAGAAATGTCTAGTGTCTAAGGTAACAATAGGTTTTCTAGTTAGACACTTGTCATGTTATGTTGGGTTGTTTATTGTAGACAAATGGAAATTTGTTTTCTAATAGATACTTTTGAAGGAATCGAACGTATGTTGACGAACAAAGACGAGTCTGTCTTAACTTCAGCAGTCTCAGTCTATTTCAATTTCAACTCCGAAGATGGAGTTTGCACAAAAAGTTCTTCCTCCGTTCTTGTGTTTTGAAAGTGCATAAAAAATGATTGATATTTTTATAACCAAAATAAAGGGACGGCGTTTGGTGCGAATATAAAAGTAACTGGTGCATACATTATAAACATTGTTTGTCCAAGGCGTTTTTGGATTTTGCATGATCTTCTAACGAAACTCGGCACGCATTCTATCTTAATTTACAAACATATGTTTTTTTTCTACAGGGCTTTCTTAACGACCTTTGCAATGTACCAGATTTTCATGAGTCACTTGAGGTAGAGTTGAAATTCTATGCTTTATATAAAGCTTCCTCTGCGTATATCAGATGTACATGTTATTAATGAATTTTTAGTTAACATAAAGAGAGAATTCCCCCTTCCATTTCCCCTCCCTTTCATGCTCCATCATCTTTAGTAGAATGACGGAGAAAGCTAAAATGCCGTAAATGATCTAATAAATGCCCGCTCACTAATAGACGCCCCGTTCAAATCAGCTTTTTGTGATAAACACCCCGTATCCAATTTAGAAAATCTACCGAGGATTTGGAATTTTTGATAATACTCTGTAACAGAAAAAACTGTCCCGTCGTAAAAAAACACATTAAACAGCTAATAAAATCCAGTGAATGACGGGAACAAACGGGAAATACTTCAAATGTTGCAAGTTGCTTTTTTCATCTGCAGTACTTCTCCCTACCTCGTTCCCAGGCTCTTCCCGGGAGAGGAAAAAAGCCTGGGTGCGAGGTTGTACTTCTCCTTCATGTGCCAGTGCCAATGTAAAAAAAAATGGAAAGTGTTGTTTAAGAAGGATTAAGCTACCGTATGTTAAAACAAACACCTCGACACATCAGCTATCTTATAAACTCGTTTCTCAAAGTATGAAAGTTGGGGCGCTTATTAGAGCATTTACAGGGCACGTGAGATCTTTAAAAGTCCGTGAGCTATTTTTTTCTCGGGTTGAGAAACCCTTCATTTTAGATTTTGGTCCTTGAAAGTCCTTAAGAATATGACTGTAGAGTTTACAGCCAAACGTTTAATGGTCTAAAGACTTTCCTACTCTTTTTAAAACGTTTTTTGGTCGACGGAAAGATAAGCAATTATTTTGTTTTCACAATTTGTTCGACTGGAGAACTTAACTTCAAGTTAGGGTCGTTGAAGAAAAGTGAACGTGTTTGTTGAGTCCTCGAATTAAGTGCCCAGATCCCCATGAAAGTCTTTAAAAAAGATGAAAATTAAACACGGAGTTAATTATCCTCATTCTGTTTTTTCTTCAACTGCAGCTTGAGCACTACATGTCACTGTCCAAAGACATCCATATCGACATCACTCTCAACGAGATGTACAGAATACACGAACTGATTCTGAGCCATCAGTCAGACTTGGTAGGTGTTTCAGTTTGTAAAATATACAACATAGTTCGCTTCAATTCCTCCGCATGTTTTGTTGGGAAGATGCTGCAGTATTCTATGCAGGGTTGCCACGGTGCTTGAAAACCCAGAAAAGTACAGGCCCTGGAAAGTCCTTGAAATTGGGGTTGACGGGTTCTTGAAAATCCTGGGCAAAGTTCTTGACCTTTACCTGCCAAGAAAAATCAAAATAGCTGTTTGTCATAACTGGACATAATACGTTCGATGTAACAATGTTTGAAAACATAAACGGAGGCTATTTTTTCGTCAGAAGCTCTTGAAATCTTGTAAAGCTTTTCTAGGTTAATACACGTAAATAAGCTTTATTGATGCAGAAGGTTCTCGGGTTTGCTCGAAAAGGCTCTGGAAAGTCCAGCTGGATAAGTCTTTGAATTTCACATCCAGTTAACAGTGGCAATCCTATTTATAAGTCTTGACTGGATACTTGCGATGTGTTTCAAAACCTTAAGTTTCCGAATTGCTAGACGTGCAGTAGGATTAACGCAAGAGTATAGCTCGTTCGAAGCAACTGCATTGTGAAGCAACTGCGTTCATATCAGATCAAAAGCGCGAAAAGACTCAACATTTGCTTCAACGTACATTTGATTTTACCAAACCGGTCAATGTTGAAACAATTTGCCACCCCCTTTCAAACATGTTGAAATGAAGTTGAAACGATGTCAAAAAAGATTAAAACGGTTTAAACTTTGCTTCAACACTCTTTCAACTTTTTTTCCGTTCTCGAAAGTGTTGAACGCTGTTGAGGTCGTGTCCACGGGGCTTTAAATTTAGTATCGAATTCTTTCTACAGCTGTAAGTTTGTTTATCCTTTAGAATTTTAACGTAACTTTGATTTTAATACTGCAGTGGAAATCTAATTAACTATTGTTAACTTTTACTATTGTTATTGTAATAATCAGATATTTTGGTATTTTTATTACTACCTTATTACATGAAATTTTAGCGTCACTTTATATTAGTGATTTTTTGAAATCGCTAAAATAAAGCGACGCTTAGAATAAGTGTCGCTATAAACTTATCCTTATGCTAAAGTCAAGGTTGAGTGACTATAATTCAAAAATAAAAAGAATTGATTTAATGTAACAAAAGCGTTTAAAAGTCAATGTTTATAGAGTCAATATTGTCCAATTATGAGTCGAACTCTTCGTCACTGTTCTCAGCTGACTGCTTAGTTAATAAAGCGTCACTTGTGTTGTTTCTGTTTTATTTTGGTGATAAAATTCATCCACTGAAGATGTGTTAGATATAGTCTCCTTTATATAAGAATACAATAAAGGGAATCAAAAGGAAAAACAGCCGGATTTTGAACCACAGTCGCGAAAATAAAATGACTAGCCTGCGTGCAGACGGCGGTAATTAAATTTTCGGTCGATCCATTCATTGTAAACATTGTAGTCGGTTATATTTCGTCTGCTGTGCGCAGGCTATAAAATGACTAGAAGTACAAGTTTTTGTAAAAATCGCTAATTTTAAGTGTCGCTAAATATTCAAGCCTCAAAATCGCTAAGTCAACGTGATGCGAAAATTTAAAGTAACATGATATTATTCTTGCCTTCACGCTTGTATACGGAACGTGCTTCCTAGCTGCTGGGCGATACGTGGTTAAAGAAATCAATTATTAATTGATTGATTGGTTAATTGATTGATCATGGCTATCTCTCGTTCATTTCAGGCACTTACGGAGGATGATCCATTGAATGTGATTCTGTCGGAGCTGGGTCCCCCTGGCTTACAGTTAAACGTTAATGATGACATCACGATAAACCTGCATCTCACTAACAGATGGAACGCCTGCAAAGGTGAGTACACCGAGTAGACTACATAATTAAACTTAGTGTACTGAGGGGGGGGGGAGTAAGACAGATGAAGGGGAGGGGATGGGGAAGGAGGACGGCAACAACAGAAAAAAGACGAGACATTTTATTCTAAAATGGAAGCGGGTTTGTCTTATGTCTGTTGGTAGGATTTTTAACCTTTTTAGTCTTATACCAACCGTCCCAAAAATCCTGGTGTGTAATAAGTACTGAAACCCAGCATGAACTTGAGGTTTTTGACATTTAAAACGCAACCAAATGGTATTAGCCAAGTTGTCTTGTAATATTCATAGATATCATTTTTTACAGCGTCAACGAGACACCATTCATATGATGCAACGTTGGGCAGAAAGGCTGAGGGCCAGGTCTTGAAGGAACAGTGCAGAGTGCTGCTGACCGAAATGCTTAGCATGGTAGGCTCACATATTCTTGTGATGTTGAGTAAATCAACAGCGTTTTTCTTGGTAACAACCACCTACCTACCCCTCCCCCCAAACCCAACTCCAATCCTGACTCCAATCCTAATCTAAGGAAGGGGTAGGTGAGTAGCTGTCCATTGATATTTGTTTGTAACCCCCCC
>JAOBRG010390248.1:0-10637 GCA_027574985.1 Umimayanthus nakama | reverse complement strand
GCAGAAAATTAAATACGACTTCAATCAAAAATCGCCAGGACGGAATTAGAGTAAAAATTGTGCTAAATCTTACAAACTAACTAAAATGGTTGAAATTGAAACTGACAGGCGTATTGACGTCTTGAAATTGAATAAACAGTTTGAGTTATGACTCAGACAATTTTATAAGCTTTCCATTGATACAAAGGTTTGTGGGTGTCCGCTGCGTATTATCAGAGTTACATACGGAAAACTAAAAACACCGCTCAAGGTGAACGGTAACCCTAATTGAAAGTAAAAATGAAGATTGTTATATGTACAAAATTTTATGTTAATCGGATGAATTTTTTATAAAGTAGAAGGGGGACATGTACTCAAAAGCTTGAAAAGTATTTCAAGTACCTTGAATCGAATGAAATGATTTTTCATGAATGTTGTAAACTGTGCTCAACATTGTACTGTTCAGGTTCCATTACCCAGTTAGCAACGGCCTTTTTTTCTTCTGGGAAGTACAAAACATTTTATTTTTGAATATTTGATGTAAGTGTTAGTTTGTCGTGTTTTGGGCTTTCTGTATACACACTCTTTAAACTAGTATTTCGATCTTTGGCTCTGCGTGGATTTTAGAATAATATTCTGCATGCTATTATGCTAACGATTGTTTAATAAAGAAGTTGTGAATCCGTTTGAGCGCTCCAGTTGCTTTCAAAAAAACAAATTATAACTCAGTGTAAGCAAAATAGGGCCGATTTTGTTGGCTGTTTTGTGAATTAACAATTCGTCGACACAACTTCCCCTCAGTTGCTTTACTGGAAACCAAGTTTTGTGTGGTTTTGGTAAAAAGAGCTGTACTTAAAAGTTGCGGACCATTTCTGAGAAGTGATCTCATGAAAGGCTAATAGGTGAAATCATAAGAGATCAGTCGCACAGTATAGTGGCAGGTGTTAAAACACGCGTGCGTTTGTCAAGAAACCAACTCGGTATTCCCAAAAATAAACAAATATTTAATAAAAATTTTGCGCCTGGAGAACCTTATGCATACTGAAGATTAATCTCCTTCCAGCTAAAATAATTAATTAAATATTCATTGGTTGCCAACAAAATATAACATTTCGAGTTATTCTGTGGTAAAATGTTGAGTTAAAACCAGCCAGTGAGGATCGTTAATTAAACCGGTCACAGCTTCCGAACATATAAGTGGCAAAGAGCTATGCATAATTGTCAATAATTGATAAGCAATTGAGTTGCATTTCGCTGAACATTTCGTATTCTCGGCGCTTCTAATCATAATTACTTGAAGTTCTCATAAGTTGCTAACCAAAGCGGTTCGTTTAAATTAAGACTTTTTTAAAACTGATGCAGTCTCATAATGTTGTATTAGAAGTGGAATGCTTACAGTTTCGTTGGCCTTGTAGAACTATAAAATGACATTGTCTGTGTTGCTTGTGTTTCTATCATTGCAATTTTTCGGTAACTGTGCTGAGGAAGGCAACCGCTTTTCGTCCTCGTATCTCCTTTGTGAGGGCTCTAACTACCTCCACGTTGAGTCGGAAATTCTGCAGTCACTCCGAGTTTTTCCTCCGCCTGATAGATGCGGTTTAAAGTGTGCTGCCGAGCAGTCTTGCTTGTCCTTCAACGTTGCAAATAAAGCAGACAAGGATGGACGCTTTCTTTGCGAACTGCTTACTACAAACAGTTTTCACAGGAGCCAGAGGTTGCTTTCGAGCACAAGGTTCCGCCATTACAGTAAATACGTAAGTATACCGTCTATTATTTATATAATCAGTTAGCCTACTTGATCACCAACAAAAGCTAAAGTGGGTACAAAATCTAAAAATTATAAGTGATTAAAGAACTTCTGAGCAAGTATACGCGAGAAGCAGTTGCGTGTTTTACGCTCTTCTTCAAGAACCCTTTTTATAAAAAACCTCAAGGCCCAAAGATTTAATAACATGCTAAGAACATGCATGCAGAAACAAGTACAAATACTTTCCAGAGACAAGCTCCCCGAAGGAGCCGTTTTCAGTGGCATTTAGGTTGAAAACCAACTGGTAGGAAAATTGACCAGAAGGTTACATTTGCACCAGCGTGGCCGGCGAGCAAAGGACTCGAACTCGCTGCCTTTCATGCTGAAGTTGGGGATTATATTCTGTGGCGATAATTTGTTGCTAAACTGTAAACTAATGCCCAACGCCTTTACACTGCCGATCCCCTGATGGCTACTCCGAATTGAAAGTATACAAAGGCGACTGTGCATTGTAACACTTAGTACCTCTTAAAGAAAAAACCCGGTGTGACATGAATAGATCTAGACCCGCGGGGTTGTTAATCTGTACATGTGTGTATCTCTTACTCTTTAATAATCCTAAAATACACGCTATTTTAGTTCTGAAAAAATTTGAGTCTGAAATTCTCAAGACATATAATGATAGGACTGCAAATTGCCTCAAGCCCCGAATAAGATGTACTGTGATAACAGATTTAGAACTAAGAAAGCATCATTCAGATGTTGGGACACACACAAAAAAATGTCTGCGAAAAAAAACTGCTGATACAGAACGGGTATCAAGCACTGAGATGTCCCAAATGTACGATCAATAGACTACCGAGACACTCAATATAAACGTAAACAAAAACATTTGAAACGTTTACTGTATGTTTTAAAATGATCTCGATATTTAATTTCGCTGACTTTTGAAAGACTATTAAGTGTAAAATTTTGAACTTGCCTAAATACTCAGAATTTTGCGACAAAGTTGGTCGGACTGTCACAGAATCCTATATTCCAAAGTATATAACGGATTTTCGTGACAATGGGCTTGTTCGGACTGTCATAAAATTTAATATATCGAGCTTGAGGGCGGGTGGACGTAGTTCCGTGATTATGGGCTATTCAGAAAATTTATAAGTTTTAGCTGAGGTTAACTTTTCTTATAAAATGTGTTGCCAAAATAATTAAATATTAAACATATGTAGTCAGTATTTTAATTTGACAAGCTCGGCCTACGTTTATTTTTACAGGAGCGCAAGTATTCATTAACAGTTCAACGTCACATCTAGAGTAAACATCAAATTTTCACTTCGATATAAGCTCTGTCATTTGAATGGGGATTAACGGGCTTTAGCTTTAAAGTAGTGTTAATGAACGTCTGTGTTGTCTAAATACCATCTGTTGTTGTTGATGATGTTATTGCGGTTAAACTGATGTTGTTAAAAACAATGGATGGGATTCTATGGTTCTTTAATAACCCGAGCCGTACTCGAATGGATTATTCTTTTATATTGAATTTCAAGTTAGCAGTCGTTCTAACAAAAAAAAATACATGTAATTTATTTTTGTATTGAATTCGTACAACATAATATTTTTTTAAAGATTCAGGTTCGTTTTTTTGTATAGAGCCAAACTTTACTATTTTAAAAGTGCCCCGCAAAGCATGGCCGGTGGCCTGTACATGACTGTGTATTGAATTGTGTTATGGGTTTTGCCGCATAAACTTACAATAACTCCCTCAGGCATTGTACCAGATCGATCACGTTTCTGAACAAACCGTATAACGATTGCTTTCGTTTAGAAAAACTGAGGCTCGGTGTTAGATTCAAATGTAGCTTAAAGTTTTCGTTATTGAAAAACACAACACATCACGTCACTACACTTGCAGGATTTTCTGTAAGTTAGAAAAACTGAGCAAGCAGAGAAGAACATCAAGAACTGTGCCGCACGTGTTTTTAAAACTAAAGCAAGACTGAATAATTTAAGAACAATTAAAGGCTCAAATTTTCAAAAACTTAAGAGCAACGAGGTCCAAATCTGAAGCTATGATCTAAGTTTGTGCAACTTTTCATTACTTGTGAACATGATTTGTATTTTTTAAGAGGTAATAATAATAAATAATAATAATAAAGGCTTTATTGTAAAATCCACAGTATAGCTCTTCCTTTACAATATTGGACTAAAAATACGTATAAAATATAAATACAAATCGATTATAATATACGTATAAAAATATATATAAATACAAAATTATATAGTAAGAGGTCCTGTTGAAGAGTAAGTATTCCTTGATGTCCGCCAATCAATGAACTTTGCATGGTTTGGTACTGTAGATGCAAGTTCCGTCTCTATGATGTTATGCAATATTTAACTTTAGTATTTGCCAAACAAGTAGACAGCACTTTTCGCGCGTTCTGATTGGACAATAAAAAGTAGATATGCATCACTATCTACTTTTTAGCATTCAGTTTGTGACAGAAACAAGGCATTTTTCCTATTTTAGAGCATTAAAAACTGAAATTCTCCATATTTATTTACTGTTCTGGCAAATACTAAAACAATTATCCCCCTCAGTGTCGGTGACCAGCAGTGGATATTTATCTCGCCGCGAACATATACCCAACCAGTGAATAGTGTTTTTAGCGCGCTGTGATTGGTTCACTAGTCAGTGAATATCCTGGATATTAGCGATCGTGCGCGCGCGGTAGCTTGACTTTGAATGAAAAATATTTTTTTCTGATTATTAAAAATTGATATTTTTAAAGCCTGTTTTTCACTGATTCACTGGTTGGGTATATGCTAACGAAATTATTCACCTCAGTGTTGGTGAAAGCCCAGGATATTCCGAGGACAATGTTCTGTTAAGAGTCGCGATACTACATATTCAGCAAATTTAGTGTTTTAACTTATCTTGCCTCCAAAGTCCATACATTTATTTTGTAAGAGTTATTTGATATTAATGATCACTGAAACATCTAAACTGTAGTTTCACCATTTTTTTAAACAAAAAGGAAAACCTGTGCTTGACAACAACAACAACAACAATTTTTTATTTCCATCTATTTACAATTTAAACCAAACAAAAAATTTGATATTTCTGAGAAATTTGAAAAATTTTAAAGAACTTTAGTGTATATATTGGAGAAATTCTGGAATTTTGATGAGAACTTGCAAAGAAACATTTAGAGCTTTTGTTGAGATATTTTTTTCCAGGCCTACCCTGCTTATGGATCGGCCAGCCAAAGCACGGGAGCTGTAGGAGGCTGTGGCGGGAAAATAATTTACGCGAGCGCTTTTTTGCTAGACTAGTTCTGAACTGAAAAAGTGGAAAGTGACAAAAGACTAAGAGACATTTTTTTAAAAATTGTCAAAACGTTAGGAATTTAAGCGTATTTTAAAGAAACCCTTTCGTTGAATTTTTGTCAGAATCCGTGTTTGAGCCGGCCGTGCCTGAATGGCGGAGAATGCGAAGCAAAGTTCGAGCTCCGAACCGCCTTCATCTGCCACTGCACGTCTGATTACGTCGGCCAGCTCTGTGAAAGAGGTATGTTTCAAACGATTTCTTTGGAATCGGTCTTAGTCACTTCTGAAAATTGTCAATGATGAGAAAGAACGGCATTACATAAGTGGATCCACTCACCTTCGCACAACCAGGCCCGGATCAATAAAACAGTCAGACTGACTAACAGAGATCGATAATGGTCAGATAGACAGACAGAGAAGACGGTTTAAGGTAGCTGTGTGTGTGTATGTGGGCGTTGGGGGGGGGGGGGGGGGGGGGGGCAGGAGTCTCAAATGTAATAAATGTCCCTAAAGGTAATAAAGGTCCTAAATGTAATAAAAAATGCTCCTTAATGTGAGAATGTTCCTAAATAAAACACGGATTTGTCCTAAATATAACAAATGTCCTAAACGTAATACAGATTGAGTTTTAAATGAAACAAAGGTCCTAAAATGTAATAAACCATTGGTCGTAAATGTACTAAACCCGTTATTACACTTAGTGTCTAACATCGAGACCTCAATTGTAATAACGGTCTAAATGTATTAACGAGCCAAAGTTTATAAACGGGATCCGTCCTAATCCAACATAAACAATAAATATTGCTTTTTAATTAACATCTTATTTGGAAGAGCATTTTTTTCACTTCATAGTGAAAAACAGTGTGTGCAAACTACAATGGTCATACAAAAGTATTTTCTTCCAAATTAGCCGAGGCTATTTCTCATCCTATATTGATGTCTTTTTCCAGGTGTTTTTTATAATTAGTTCTTCATTTCCACAAGATCCAGCAAAATCTTGATATTCTCTCCAGTTAATGACGCAAGGGGTTGCGTGGTGGACATATGCAAGAGCGGGTTGTCCTACATTGTAGGCCATTAACTAGGCATTGTTTAGTTAAGCAAAACGGGGAAATCCAGACCTAACAACAACTAATCGTGCGAAGAAGCTCTGCCATAAAATAGTGCCGTGTTTTTTCCCCCAAAAAAACCCGCTGCTGCCGTTTGTTAATTAAAGAGAGGGCGTTTGTTTAAGAGGGGTTAAGCTAACCTATTATCCCGATGGACTGTTTCCCATCTTATTTTTGTTGTTTGTCATTGAAAAAATCTTTTTGGTGTATTTCCATTTTACCAGCGTTTAATTTCAAAGTTATTGAGTTTCTCTACTTTTGAAAGGTTGATCCTGAGTGGATAAATTGTAGCGACGACTTTAGATAAATGCCAAAATTTAGTTGTTACAGCTATTCAAAAAGCACCCAATCAATAAAACACCCTCTCAAGTATAACAGCTCCTCTAAAATAAACGCTCCTCCCTGTTAGAAGCTCGCCAAGAGAAGCAAAAGTAGGAATAAGTTAAAGGCCGCTGGTTTTAATTGGGTCATCCTTTACTCTACAAAAGAAAGATACCATTGGATAAAAGACAATATAAGAAACCCAAATCTTACTGTTAAAGAACGCAAACCTTAACAAAAGTACATTGTTAAAAAGTATCAGTTGATGCTACAGTTATTGTTCAATGACCGATGGAATACTTCGTTCCCAGAGAAGAGCCTTTCTCTGTTTTTTTTCGATAAAAATATAGCGACAGTATTTAATAAAATACCCTGTTTTTCCACCTTGACCCTTTATTTATTACATTTAGAGTCTGTTATTATGTTTAAGGCCTTGACGTTAGGCCCTAACTGTAATAACGGGTTTGTTACATTTAGACCAACAGTTTATTACAAATAGGACCAAAACTTTATGACATTTAGGACCTTTATTATGATTTATTACGTCAATTAAGACCAATCTTGTATTACATTATTAAACTGAGGGACATTTATTAGATTTGATCCTGCTACAAGGAGGCGTGCGTGCGAGCGATTGAATTTAAAACAACCAAAAAGAAAATTACTTTATGAGAAGAATACATTTGTTTCAGCATGCACATCACCTTTGGGAATGGAGAGTGGAACCATAGCGGATAGCAAAATAACCGCTCGGTCTGTTTGGGGAACTGGGCACGAGCCGTGGCGCGGAAGGCTCAACAACAAACCGTCGTTACCCTACAGCAGTGCAATAGATACCGGGTCCTACTCGGCTCGAACAAACCAGCAGGGAGAATGGTTCCAAGTGGATCTTGGTACGGTCAAATGGGTGACAAAAGTTGCCACACAAGGCAGACCGTACGCACTAAACCAACGGGTCACGAAGTACAATGTCTCGTACAGTAATGACGGGATCACGTGGTTGCCTTATATGGAGAAAGGAACCATTAAGGTATCACATTTCTCTAGAGTATAAAAACACTTGCTTTTTTAGTTTGTTAAAAAATAAGTAACCTTTAATGCTCGGGAAAGATATTTGATTACATAGCAACAATTAAAAATACTCCTTTACTATTGTAAAGATTGTAAAGTCGGGTTATTTTTCAACTGACTTTACGAGGAACCCAGGCCTCTCGTGAACCAATTAGCCACTCTCGACATAAGAAAATAGATGCTCATGTTTATACTTCTATTTTAAAAGAGTGAACCAGGCGTACGTTAACCCCCCTGAAAAAAATCTGCACAGACATTTCTTTCAAATTTTGCCCATATATTGCCTATCATGAGGGAACCCATAAGAACAAGCTGTACCTAAAGACAAATCGAACCACAACCCACCTTTAAACTAGACCATTAGCACATTTCACTGAAACCAATACTGAACCGTGTTTTCATCTGAAATGTGTAAAAAAGCAAACCCATGTTTATGGCAGTTTTAAGTTCAATCGTGAACTTTTGAGCAGGAAAGAACACAGAAGCGTTACAATGAATACACACATAAACGACGATATTTTTGAGTTAATAGAAACAAGTTTCAATTTTATTTCAAGTTTCTTTCGGTAAATTTTTGCAATGTCTTTCAAGTACCTGAGGTCATTAACCAGTCAATGTAATGAGAGGGAGATATTGCGCTAAATATCAGTAAAATGGGCGTTTTTTCCGAGGGAAGTCTGGGGCGAGTTTTACACGCACAAATTTCAACCTTCTGATTAATTTGTTTTCAATTGTCGGTTAACTGTACAGTATTTTTCAACGGGCAAATGAAATCTCTCAAAAATTATTATTTTATCCTCATGCGTAAAAGAATTGCACACTGCAATACATTGGAACACAAAGATGGCTGTGGTAGAAGCGTTTTAAAGGTAATCACTTTTTCTTGATTTGTTGTGCTTAATATCTACAGGAATTTGACGGGAATGTGGACAGAGATACAGTGAAGCCCAACAGGTTTAGCGAACACATCCAAGCGAGATACATACGAATTCTTCCGACAGCCTGGAACGAGCACATTTCACTGCGGGCGGAGCTTTACGGATGCAGTCTGGAATTAAACTGATTCTTGCCTTTGGACAAATGAGCCTGGAGTAAGAACTCTTTGCTGTCGACTATTAATCAGCAGCTAGTCTTGAGAAAGTAAAGTAAAAGACACTGAAGCTGTCTAACTAGGCGCCGCTTAAACGACAGAAGCAGCGCGGGTTGCGAAATCACACCGTGGATTGCGAAATCACAGCACGGATTGCGAAATCACAGCACGGATTGCGAAATCACAGCGCGGGTTACGAAATCAAACTGAGAGTATCTGATGGAGCTTCTGGTTGCCGGTATACAATCCATACATCATCTCAGACCACAGCTCTAAACACCGACATCACTACTCTACGAACCCTTTTCGAGAAGTGTCTGGGTTTATTAAAGTTCCCTTTATAAACGGGACTTACTATCTACCCGACTGGAGTATTGAAGTCTATAGTTTCAATACACGCTATTTTCTATGAGAACAATTTTATAAGAACAACGAGGCTCAAATATGCCCAAAAATTAAGAACAAGCTAAGAACAATAAGTGTTGAGGCTTGGCTTCAGATTCAAATGTAACTGAAAGTTCTATTTGAAAATCACAAGACATCACGTCATTACATAAAGCGTTTCCTTGCAGTTTTTCTGCAGTTAAATAAACTAAAACTGTTAGTCCGTTTTTGGATTTAAATTTTAGAAGTTCGAACGAACATATGATTCAAGTTTTAATTTGGTATGACTGTAACTGGTACTCTCTTGATCTAAGCTCAGTAACTATTCAAGAAGTTATCACTATTTTAGCAGTCTGGCGAAATCGGCCTCGACTCAAGTATTTGAGATTAATTTCCCACATCGCAAACATAACTTCTAAACTTGTAACTTAATTGACGAGCAAAAAGTAAAAAATCATCAGGATTTTAATAAAACTACAATAAAATATTTCTACAATAAATTTAGAAAAACTACACAACGTTTAAAATATGGCTATAAAGAATGCCTCCCTTCAATGGATGCCGTGTATACAAATTGAAGAATATTTTAAAAACTTCTTGCAGTCCGATTTAAACGAGTTTAGGGATTCTGCTTGTGGAGGGTCACTTGGCAAGCTGTTTTATAAAACTGCACCTGTCCCAACAACAGCAACAATGACACAAAATTTGCTTACATGACTGATCATGATTCACTTTGGAACCCCCGAAGCGAAAGCCAAAACCTTGTTGCCGGCTCCTTCGGTTTGGAGACTGTATGCATGGGATTATCAGTCGTCTCGGTGCTTGAGACCCAGATGAAACTAAAGGCCCATTTACAATAGACGAAAGAAGCGGAACGGATCGGATAAAGAATGGAACGGATCTGCTAAATTTTCTAGTGTAAATCGAGTTTTATCCGTACCATTTGTGCAAGATCCGTTCCTGAAAAAGACGGCAACTGGTTGCGGTCCTTTTCAGGAACGGATCGGATAAAAATTGGTTGCATACCCACTTCTCGGTTTCCTTTAACGTTCCCTCGTGTAAACGCAAGAAGCGTTTTGGGGTACTGGTCCCGTCGAGCTTTTCAGAGCCAGCTGTGGTTTTGTACAGAGGTGTTGTTACGGACCCCTCTCGAGGACGGAGCCGTGTAAACAGAACCGTACCCGTTCCATATCATGTTTATGACGGACCCAAGTCCTATCCGATCCGTACCAACAGTATTATTGTGTAAACGGTGATTTTTTTGTGGTACCGGTACCATTTTTTTATCCGATCTGTTCCACCTTTTTCATAGTGTAAATGGGCCTTTTTCAAGTTACCCCGAGGCGAGCATATCCCATCCAAAGCCATGTAAATAGCAGCAAGGCAAGTGCCGCAGGTGCCGAGGCTGTCCACACTAATGCGTTTTCATTTGGTTTTGGCACTCTCGATCTGCCTCCATACTAGCGTTTTAACACCGTTTTCATGAAGACACTACGTGTGCATTTTCATGGACCCACTTTCATGGGCCCACTTTCATGGGCCCACTTTCATGGACCCACTTTCATGGGCCCACTTTCATGGACCCACTTTCATGGGCCCACTTTCATGG
>JAOBRG010390237.1:0-10637 GCA_027574985.1 Umimayanthus nakama | reverse complement strand
CTTCTCTCGTGCTCTCCCAACTTCCCGCGTGCATCCATAACTCGATGGACGCACGCCAAGCATGGACCATTTCTTAATTAAAGGCCTTAGCCTACACAGCCAGACCGGTTAGAAGTAAAAAAGTTTCGGAGAGCAGCAAGTAAATTTACCTCGGTGATTATGCCATGCTGCTGCGTTCAGTTCTGGGTATTCAGGCAAAAACAGCTCCAAGCACGATAAATGCCAAAGTATTTGGAAGAAAAACCTTACAATTACGAATGTTTTTTGTTGGGGGTATGCCGCCTAAACCCTAGTTCAGACTCGAGAAAGCATCTTTCTATGACCTTTTTTAGAAGTGGTCCTTCCTAAGTGTAAAATAAATAATCAATATTGCTTGCCCCTTAAGGGGGCGCAACAGAGTAGATTTTAGTGGTTATTAGACGAGTTTAAGAGGATATTTAAAAGGGTTAAAAGGTTAATGGAACGCAACAAACACTTCCCCTAAGAGAGCAAGCGCCACTCCTCGGATAGCATGCGAGTTGGCGTTTGTACATTAAATATTAACTCCAAAAATTAATGTTAAACTTTATACCTAAAAAAAAAAAAACTCAAACTCCTTCAAAATCAACAATTCCTCCCCCTCCACCACTTATTTCCCAAATCATCTTCAAAAATTTTCAAAATATTTGTGAGCCTTAATCAACTATGTTACTGTGTTCCTATGATTTAGACTTGTGATATTCCCAATTTGAACGGAGGTACTATCCTTTATGACGTCATTGAGCCTGAAAATGCAATCCTTCCCTGTTGCTCCCCCTTAAACACACAATTAGGGAGGAGCATTTCTGCTTCATAGTGCAGAACTGTGTATGATACACTCCTTGCCGGACTTCTCAAGGTCAAACCTATAACATTTTCCAGGCAAACTGGTCCATAAACCACACCTTTCAATTTGTGGCAGCAGGTATATACCTGTAGAATCAATTGAGAGGAGTAGCCCGTCCGGGTATACAAACTGCGTTATTGTTTTTGTTTTTGTCGTTCGTGTTGTTGTTGTTGCTGTCATTGTTGTTGTCGAGTTTGTTGGATTTTAAAAAAAAAACTGCTCACAAATTATTTTTAAACGCTTCCAGAAATGCGAAAGCCAAAGCGAGTAATGAATTTACAAGTATGCGACAAAGCAAAGCCGCAATATTTGAAGGGTCCTCCGATTATCCCAACGCAGTTGCCAGAAGAGAAAGTTTGGGTGCCCGTAAGATGGACGCCTAATGCAGGTAAGAAGACAAGAAATAAAACTGTGGCGTTTGCAAACCCAGTTGATACAAACTACATAAAAAAATGTACGTAACAAGGAAAATAATAGACTACAAAACAGCCCCTTCTTCGCCAGAAGTCCCAAAATTGTCTTTTTTGATCGAGTTTTGCCGCGCGGTCGCGAAATGGGAGAACGGGGCGAGGAAAGAGTCGCGCGGCCAGGGGAAAAAGGAAATGGGGAGATTTAGGACTTCTGGCGAAGGAAGGGACTGTTTTGCAGTCTAGGAAAATATGTGCCAAAACAAAGAGAATGCTATAAGTGCCAAAACTGACAAAACAAAGAGAGCGTAATAATAACAACAACAACAACAACAAAAACTTTGTTGCGAACCGAAAAGAAAAATTCACAAAACAGTACATGCATTATATTATTATTGAATATAAATAAAGTTTAGGGTGAAAGTGTATGTACTTTTTGATTTAGATTTGAAACAGTCGTCAGTGTTACTGTTTAAGGTACAAGCTGGTCGAATAACCCAGAAGGCTACACTCGTCGGCCAGCTTGACTGTTTCATTTAAAATTTGAGAGAGTGGACAATGATGACAGGCACAAATAAGGCACACACAGACGCAAAGAGGAAAAAAAAGACAGAAAAATTCTAAATTTAGTATTAATGAAACATAACAAACTAGATACAACATATATAGTTATCGTAAGGCTCTTGAGGGACCGCCTCTACAGTAATTTTTATGGATTTTAACTGCTTTAAAAAGCCCCCTCAGTCCTGGGCTATCTGCGTCAGTCAGACAGAGTATTTGCCAGTTCCATTCACTGCTTGAAAAACAGATTTTCTCATGTTTACCAGTATGACAAATATGTAGCAAATTCAAGTTTGCTTGTATAGCAAACAAGGTAAACTGTCATATCGGCTCTTGTGATGAGAAAATGTAGCTTTCACCATGTTTGCTATAAGTGTAAACCTGAATTTGCATGACAAATCCAAGTTTTCGTGCAGTGATTCTTCTTGGAAGAAGATTTGAGAATCGATTGGTTGTTTTTTCAAAGTCAATTTCAACGTTGCAGAGCGTATGTAGCTGGACAAGTGCTGTAAATATCGCATGTGATATGGTACCTCGCAAGCATGTCCATGCGTTATTGTAAAAGCCAGGCCAGCTTCTGTTATAGAAATATAAAACGAGCGCGCGCGCTCTGCTCAGCGATAGAAACACGCGTGAGTTTTTTAGTTCACGAAAGAAGTGCTTAGATAAAGAAGAGCCGCAGGCGAGTTTTTCTCGCACTTCTTGAGTGAACTAAAAAATTCACAAGTGTTTCTATCACTGAACAGAGCAAGCAAGCGAGTTTTATATTTCTTTTATAAGATAAGCCACACAAACCATCGAAATATCCCGGCCAGTTTTCGTGATGACGTATGCAGACGCACTCTATTCGGATCTAGAACACGGCACCCCAGCCAATCAGAGCGCGCGTTTTATAAAGAACGATGGACACCTGTGTAGATCCGCGCCTGCGTAATAGTTTGCGAAAATACGAACAATATCATATTCGTGTGCTCAAAACAATATATCACGAACAGCGCATGTCTTCATATTGTTTTGTTTCAAACTTTAGATTCCACGTTCGTCCGTGGCTACAGAGTTGAAGTGCACGACGAAAATGGGGTTTTAATAACAGAAACGGACTTGGTAAGCTGTTTATTTGCTTTAGCATTAAACGTAAAATGAGAACCAATAAATCCAGTTCATTACAATCTGATTAATAGAAGTTAAAACAATGCAAAGTAAGCATTTTTCTATATAAAGCTGTCTAAAGTAGTTGGTTAAATGAAAGTCCTGAAAAAATGGGGGCGGGGGAATTGGGGGGTTATAAACTCCATTTTCCCAGCTCACATTGATCTAAACTTTAAGTCGAAAAACGGCCGAATTCCTTTTTCATTTCAATGTTAAAAGTATTTTTTGTTTCCAACGGTCTAGTCATATTCTCACTGACTCAAATCCCATTTCCAAGAGCACAAATAAGACAAATACTAGTCCCAATCAGGGCAGCAGCTAGACTTAAAACTTTTTTATTTGGTCGGAGAAGGGGGGGGGGGGCATTTACCCTCCCTGCTTGCACTAGTTGAGGCCCTACAATAATCATTGCATTGTACTGAAAAAAATTGCTCTTTAATCAAATTTCGGTCCAAAGTTAAGGGGGGACTTTTGCCCTCCCTGTTATACGCCAACTACGGCCCCGCTATTAAAGTTTGTCCCTTCGACACCTTTTATTCACACCTTTTGCAAAACACATCTTAAGATGGAGTTTTTAAACTAATCCGGCCGTAGTACTATGTTTGTAGTAAAAGTATGTGTATCGACTTTTTACCATTGTACAAGTGAGTGCTTTTGTCTAACGTTTAGGTTGATAATATATTGCAGTTGAAAAAATTGTTTAACTTGCAGGGTGTGATAGAATGCAACGCAACAAAGTTTTCTTCCTCAACGTCTGCCAAAGCTACGTCCTACCAACTGCATGCGCCGACTGTTGATGAAAATGGATATATTTATGTACAGAATTGCGTGAGTGCTCAGAGCCACTGTGTGTCATAATATGTTACGTTATGTTGTGTTTTAGTGTGTTACTTTATGTTTCGTTATATGTAACTTATCTTATGTTATGTTGTGTTGTGTTATGCTGTTTTGTTTTATTTAACTTGATTCGATTTGATTTGATTATATTATATTTTATGTTATGTCTTACACTGTGTAAATATAGCTTCAAACTTTTGATCAATTTTGGTAGGGTGAAATACACTTCCCAATTTTTCTACACGAAGAAACGGCAAAAGATACAGAGTTTCAGTTTTCGGTAGGTTTACTAAATCACATCCATGGATTTGACGATTGAGCATCTAATCATTGTTTTTACTGATCAGCTCATCTGAGGCCCGGTTGTTCAAAGTCTGATAAGTGCTAGTCCTGGGTTAACTTAGTCTCCCTCGCCGCCGTTTTTTCGGCTCGTAACCGATGGGAGGAGCACTGGTGACGAGCCGAGAAAACGGCTGCGAGGGTATGGGGTGCCGTTACCGCCAATATTAAGACTTGATAATTGTCCAAAATGGTGATAACAGTTTAAGAAATGGTGGTGCAGATTTTTAAAATGGTGATGGAAAACTTTAAAATTGTGATAACAGTTTATAAAATGGTGGTGAAGATTTTAAAATGGTGATAATAACTTGTAAACTGGCGAACCAGTTTAAAAAATGGTGAACCAGTTTAAAAAATGGTGGCTGCTGTAAAATAATATACAAAATGGTAAAGCCAGTTTGTAAAATGGTGATAATAATTTCTTACAATGGTGCCTCGATTTTATTAAATGCAGAGGTCTGGTGTTGAGTTGCACACTTTCAAAATTGCCCGAGGAGTGGGCTGGGACTTAGTTACCAAACACATGTTCTGAAAATGGCTGCCAACCGCCCGGGACCCTTCAATGTTCACCGGTGATCTTGCTGAGGCAGCTCGAATCTCAGTCAAGCTGCTTCTTTACGTCTTGTTGCGGTCAGGCTGTTCCGAAAGTTCGCCATCTGCCTTCTTTCCTTCGAAAAGTTCACACAAACTTCGAGCACTTTTTCCACTTCACTTCAGTTCTTGAAATTCAAGATATGTGCCTGAAGAAGCGTAGAAAAACCACATGTCAGCAGCCGACCCCCAAGGTCAAAGAAATTAAACGAACGTTCGTCTGCAGAGTGAGACACGTGACCGCGACTTGGATTCATTAAAAATTTGTTCAATTTTCTTCTGCTGGCCACTTGGATTCCAACGTGATCACTAAGATTTGCTTTTCTAGTTCTCTCTCAAAATATTTCAGTTATTTGATCTAGTAGATAGAGAACGCGACCTCAGCTTGAAGATAATTGGTTTTTGTGCTTTTAAGATAAAATTTTCTTACTTCTGTCTTTGAGAGAGTGATACATAACCGACGAGTCCTGTGGAATAAAAGTAAAACTCAGAAACAGAAGAGACAGAACGCTCCTCCTATATGCACCGTATTGATTAATCATTTGTCCATGCATGGCGCATTCTCTTAGTTCTAATTAACCTGTGCACTGCTGTTACGTAAAATTTTATTTTGTGGGTCTTCGTCCAGTGTTTGTTATCACGTTTAAAACTCGCTGTGCTTAATTATAGCAGTCTAAGCTACATGTGTACTGTGATTTAGTAAAATTCTATGAAGAAAATTAATGTTTTTCCTTTCTTGAACACCGGTTTTCGTTGTGTTCCTTTGTTGTCTTTGCCGCTCCTTCAAAGTTCAGCCCTCACGCACAAAGTTCAGCTCTAACGTACTGAAACTTTGCGAGCCTTCACTATTGATTGCTGTTCGATCGGACATTTTCTTTGTCTTACTTTTGTTTGGTCGCTGGCTTTCATTGCGTTCATATCTTGTCTTTGGGTCCATTGAAGTATTCACGTACCGAAACTTTGCGAGTCTTTACTAATCCTGTTATGGTCTTGAAAAAAATATATGACGGATTTAAAGTATAAAAAAGGACCATAGACGACTTAGCCAAAGCACCCAGCTTTGGCAGAAACCTCTTTCTTAGCTCATAGTTTGTCGTTCCCAGTCCAGGACTAACTTGATTTAGTTCCATCTGGCGCATCTTATGCAGCATTTTTGTCCAGGTAATTTTCTTTTTAACTCATTTCTCCCGGAAGAAGATAGCAGTGGATCTCATATTTTCTGCGGTAGACAGAAAATTATACACTTCAGTCTTACTGAGATCATGGTTTTTCCAACTCATTTTCAAATGGTTAGCCTGTGCAACACAAAAAACGCAGAATATGTTTTTTCTTTGTGTAAAAGTTTGTAAAAGTATGTACAAATAAGTTTTTGTCATTGTCACTGGCCTCCGCTACTCTTAAACGGGCTCCTGCTTACAGCCCTCAAACGTCGGGGAGGGAGCGAAGGCACGGAGGACACCAAATGCAGTCTGTACCTTGTATAAATATACTTTTTAAAATAATTCAAGATGTGGGAGAGTTTTTGTTCTTGGAACTTTAACTTGGGGTTCAGTTTTGATGTGCTTAATTGTAAACTGTCTGGTTGGTTTTTATAAGCAAGGGGACTTGCGTAATAAGTTAGAGAGGGGCAATTACATTTTACAGTACTTAAGGAACAAAAGAAGTAGAACCGAAAGGCTGCAAGGTAATGGTCTTCCAACCTCAAATACAACATAGCGCAGAACACCAGCGTTGGGCCAATTCTTCAAGTTTATTAACATTCACCTTTCAGTTATAGTTTGCACGATTTATTTGCATTATTTCAAATGAATTACATGGCATGATAGCAAAACTACATCAGTCAATTGACTAAATACTGAAAAAAGGGAACTTGAATATTCTTTTTCCCCCACAGAAATCGTGGAATTTCGGAAAACGAGATTTGGTTTTCTGTTTCGGTTTATGTGATTCCTTCACGAACTGATGTTCAGAACAACCTTTATTAAAGTTCGACTGACACAAAAGGGTAGAGTATTTAACTAAGATTTTCAAACAAAAAAGTTACTGCTATCACATGAGAAGAACGTAAAATTGGATGCATTTAAACAAGAACACTCTACCTATATTGCCTATCAGGAGGCAGTCTGTAATTTCAAAGTAGTCCATACTTTCCTAACTCTTCCATTACGCAAATGAATTTTCTTATTTCACGAAAGTTGTATCCTTTATGCCAAACATGTCTTTCCAACTCCTCTGTAATTGCACTTCGTCGGCAAAACGAGGCTGATGTTTGGACATCTGACAGATCTTGTTCAATCTTCTGCCCGTGTCGCCAAGCATCCCAGGACAAATCCAGCAGTCTGAAGCAATCTTCTTTGCTCTGAATTTCGTTTGTCTGTGGTTGTACTTTTGTCTTTTTCCAGAAATACAAAAGTTTGTTCCATTTTCTTCTGCTGGCCATTTGGATTCAAACGCGGGACGCTATTGGTTGCTTTTCTAATTCTTGCTTAAAATAACTCAGTTTTTTTTTTCTAGTACTAACAACTTTCACGAAAATAGTAGTGGCCGCAATTTTAGCTTGATGACGGGTTTTTTTACTTCCAAGATTTTGTTCTCTTGGTTTCTGTCTTTGAGAGTGAAATACGACCGACGAGTTCTGTGGAATAAAACTCAGAAACAGAAGTCAGAACTCTTACGTACATTTTACTGATTATATTAGTTATGCATTTGACCGTATATGGCGCGTTCTCTTAGTGCTGATCAACTTGTGCACGTGTGGTGACGTCAGGTTTTTCTTCTGTAGGTGTTCGTCCTGTGTTCGTTATCTACGCACGTTTCAAACTCAAAGTGCGTTATTACTCGGGCCGAAGGATCTGTTTCGGATCCGTTCTTTTTAGTCTGGTCATTCAATGGTTTGACCTAGAACAAATTGCAACAGGAAGTTCCCCTTCGCCAACCTACTAGTGTTAGGCCCGTAAACAACATATCGAAGATGTAGAAAAATAAACACAGGCAAAAACAGCGAGTTAAGATATTTTGTAGCATCACTATGGCACAGTTCAAAATGGAGGCTTGGCATTGTGTCTTGTAAGCTAAATTATCTTAGAAGGTGTTTAATGCGGTTTAAACGTCAAAATAGTTTGTTTCAAGTGTAAAACCATTATGCAATACACTTTTTTCAGGTCGGCAAAAGATTTTCCCTTGGCCAACAAAGGAAGCAATGCCGGTACTTCATGGTCAAACCTTCTGGCCCTGGAGGGACAAGCAAGAGGTCGCATCTTCGCGTCTTGGCATACATCAATTAAAAACCACCGCAATCTTTCAATTTCGGGAATGGATTCGTGATAATTTCACGGACATTTCTTTCATTTGTTTTCTCGGTATCGGCAGTTTCGCCTCACCAAGCCCCGCATCAGTAGTTCCCTTTGTTCGTCGCGGTCAGTTGTCTCACTCTGCAGACGAACGTTCGTTAAATTTCTTTGACCTTGGGGGTCGGCTGCTGATACGTGGTTCTTCTACGCTTCTTTGGGCAGTTTGGCACCGGCTCATATCTTGAACTTGAAGAACTGAAGTGATGTGGAAAGAATGTTCGAAGTTTGTCTGGACTGTTATAAGGAAGGGCGGCAGATGGCGAACTTGAAGGAAGGAAGGCAGATGGCGAACTTTCGGAACAGCTGACCGCAACAAGACGTGAAGAAGCAGCTTGACCGAGATTTCGAGCTGCCTCAGCAAGATCACCGGTGGCAATTGAAGGGTCCTGTGTTTGGTAACTAAGTTCAAGCCCACTCCTCGGGCAATTTTAAAAGTGTGCAACTCGACACCAGACCTCTGCATTTAATAAAATCGAAGCACCATCTTGAGAAATTGTCATCGCCATATGTTATTAACACCGTTCTACAAAAAGGCTTCACCATTTTATATATTGTTATCACCTTTTTACAGACTTGCAGCCACCTTTTTAAAAACTGGTTCAGCAATTTATAAGTTGTTATCATCATTTTAAAACTTTCTTGTATCATTATACAAATCAAAATTACCATTTTAAAAACCTGCACCACCATTTTATAAGCTGTTATCACCATTTTAAAGTTTTCCATCACCATTTTAAAAATCTGCACCACCATTTCATAAACTGTTATCACCATTTAATTTTGGACAATAAACAAGTCTTAATATTGGCGGTAACGGCACCCCATACAAGGGAGACAAGAGTCAACACTATAGGTTTTATTAATAGATAATCCAGAGGCTTTGAACAACCGGGCCGTGCATATTAGGGAGCTACCAATATGACAAATAAGTAGATAGGCGGACAGACAGACAAACAAACAAATATATAAAACAAACGAAAACTCGTTACGCTATACAGACAACTACTGTACAAGTTATTTCAAGCACACAAGCAAACAACTACCGTATACATTCTGATGCATGTTTATGTCCAAGCCTTTAACGAATGCGTTTCTCTTGTTTACATGGCCCCAAGCATGTTTTGTTATGGCGTTGCACGCCTCAGTGCATGAAAGCTGGACTATGTAACTAAATGATGACGAGCGAGAATTATATATGAGATAGTAAACAGCCCTGCAACCAGGCGCGTAGGGCCTAGGTTCCATCCGAGTTTTCCGTAAACAAACTCTCTGTCTCTGTCTCCCTCTCTCTAACTAATGACTATTATTTGTATTTAACCTGTTTCAGTTATTTTTGCTCAAGTTCCTGTTTGTAGTTGTACTTTTATTTTATGCCGTTAAGCAGTACCTGAAACTAAACGTGGTCATGCAAATAAAGCAAGATTCAACTCAACTCTCTCTCTCTCTCTCTTTCTTAAGTAAATCAGTAAAACCAACTGCTTGACTTTCTCCACAGATTTCTGCCTTTTTCGATTGCAGCATCGGACCTCCAATACGCACGTCGTATCATTACAAAGGTGCGGAAGTCCATCTGTCTGTAGCTCTTGTTTATCATTTTTTTAATCTGATCAGTGCTTTTATAACTGCAGTGATGTTCTGTCGCACTTAGTTACTTATGTCGCGTTTTATAATAAACTTGTTACGCTTTGTAATACGTGTTGCACTTCGAAGTAAGAAAACTGTCGCCCTTCGTACTAGAGATCGAGAAAGCTGCTGCTCTTTGTGTTAATTATAATAATCGCAAGATTTCATGTGCTTTTCCCCGTCGACCAAAGAATACACAAAGCTTGAAAACAAGAAACGGCAAGAAAACACAGAAATGCTTCTGACAACTAAAGTTGTACGATACCATAGGTCACTCTTACAAAGTACGACAAGAATTGTTACAAAGCTTAACAGACTGATTACAAATGGCGATAGTTACTTCGGGTGCAACACAACAGACGGGGCAAATACTAATATGGGTTTTAATCAAGAGAGAATTGAAACGGTATGTTTGCACTCGTGGCAGCATTACACCAAGTCTCATGGGGCAAAAAACACGCCATATATCAACCCTTGTTAACCCCTAAGCTAAAACAACTAAACCAGTGATAAAGTAGACAACTATGGCTCTAAATACTTGGTGCACTCATGCTTGAGGTAAAAAGTACTAATCTTGAAACTCCAGATTTCGATAACGAAACAGAGGGTGCAAAACTCGTCATTCGCAGGTATACATCAAGGTATTTTACCTACAGGTTTAGTACCATACTGATATAATAGATTTCATGGTAATAGTAAAGTGACTTATTATAGTTTCATTTTACAATTCAAAATATTTAGTGGACTTGGAGGGGGGAAAGGGGAAGGTGATGGGTTTGGGGGGCGGGCAAGGGGTTTAAGGCACGCAGTTACCCTCTCTTAGGGACCAGTCAGAATTTAAGTTGGAGGGGGGGGGGGGGGTGGAGGAGAAATGAAATTTGTCGGAATAAAAATTCGGGCCCCCCCGGACGAGTG
>JAOBRG010390226.1:0-10637 GCA_027574985.1 Umimayanthus nakama | reverse complement strand
CCAAATAGAAAAATTACCTTTGACTTATTGTCTAATTCATTAAAATTATGGTATCTGTTATTGATTTCACTAAAGTAAATTTAAATTAAATGAACTTTTAGTAACAAAAAACGTTTTTCAATACGTCTAATAGTTTGCGAGATATGACGGACGAGAGCTTTTACCGGAAGCGAAGTTGTATGACGTGCGGTGTACTTTAGGAGTGAATTTCTCGAAACATGTTTTAGCTCAAACTGCGACAATGCAAAGGTTCAACGCTCTCTTAGTTTTTAACCTCATGCCGTCAAATTTGGCAAGCTTATAAAATAATAATTGAAGATGAAAACGGTCCTAGCGAATTTTGAAATTCCGCTCCAATAATTTTTTATGACTCAAACAGTGCAGTTTTGTACGTTGCAAACAAGGAGTTTTCTTCAAATACCTGTAAAAAGTTAACGACGCATTCAATTCAAAATCGCCAGGACGGAATTAGAATAAAAATTGTGCTAAATCTTGTGAAGAAACTAAAAATGGTTGAAATTGAAACTGACAGCCGCATTGACGTCTAGAAGTGAAATAAACAGTTTGAACTATAATGCTCGCATTCGTTTATAAATCAAAAATTTGAACACAATCACTTAGATACTTTCATAAGCTTTCCATTGATATATAGGTTTGTGGGTATCCAATGCATATTAACAGAGTTACGCAGGGAAAACTGAAAACACCGCTCAAGGTGAACGGTAACCTTAATAAGCATACAATTAAAATGTGTTTTGCCAGTAAAAGAAGAATTTCTCTTCTTCACCAACATGTATAACGTATAACGGGGAAGATCGCGGTTAGGAAACACCAAGGTGGTGGATCATGGCTCATCCATTCAAGATGGCAGTTCCAAGCCAGTAGAAACGGTGACTAACGGTTAGTCTAGGATGCCGTTGCTGCGAGGTTCTGCACCGGAAGGAAGAGGGAACTGTCTCTTCCCTAAGATGACTAAGTAGGTGCTTGTCACACTTAAGAGTATGGTGTTCCGGAGGATTTGGTCTGAAATGGGAAATATATTTCTGATAAGTTAAAAAGAAGTTATGGTTTTAGCAGAGATGTAAGACATTAGGTTATCTTTGATGCTCTTCGAGCTTTTCTAACTAAGCTGGATTATCCCTACGTGGGAGGTGGGTAATTCTTTCTTTCTTAAATCTTTCTAACATTTGTACCATTATTCAATCATTTAAGCTTTTTCCCGTACGGTGCAACACGCAATCCTGCATTTTTACCTAAATGCGTAGCGGCATCTTAAACTTTGTTGTGCGTTTAATAAAAATCTTGACAGCGTTTCAACAGGAAAAAATTTTCGAACATTTTGCCAAAACACTTCTTTTGATGAATTGTTTAAGTTTGCAAATATCAAGGACAAAATACCGTTAAGTGTCACTCACAGAAGGTGCTATCAAACACTAATTCCATAATTTAATAGAAAATTCTATTATCGCTTGACTAAACAGCAAACATGGTTGGTCCATGAAGTTAAATAGCGGTATCAATTGGAATTAGGCTGGGTAACCTCCGCGTGGGAGATGCGGAATATTGCTTTCCTTCAGTCTTCAGTTGTAATATATCTATCATTTTTCGACATTCTAGCTTTTGCCCAGTAAAATAGGCATTTTAACCCTGTTTTGACGCGCTTTAAAGTGAAAACAACTTCACATCATTTTCATGGCAAAACAGTTAAATGGACCAGAATATGATAAATAATATATGTTTGTTGTTTATTTGCTCAGCACTAGTTTTTATTGATCGTTTATAATATTTTACTGAAATTTACATTCAGTGAATAGCAAACACACAGCGTTTTTGAAGAAAAATAAGGCACTACTCACTTCCCCAACAAAATGGTAACTCCAAGTAGTTAAACCTCCCCCTTCCGTTCTATGGCCATGAAATTGTGCCGTGACAGATTAAACTATTAGATCAGTATAGTTTTCAGGCTAGTCCGATATTTTGGCACCTGTGCTTTAACACGTAGCCGTGAACACACGATACTTCTTAAATACACAAAAAACATAGTCAGAGAAATACGTTTCATAAACTGTGCTAGTTCTTTTTTGTTAACGAATTTCAAAAGCAAATCGTTATTTCGTTAAATAAATTTCTTACCTAATTTTGTAGCTGAACACTAAAACAAGTTCTGTTTTGTCAACCTGCTGCAGGTTATTTTGCTACCCGCAATTTGAATCCTACTATTAAAACGTTCACGAATCTTGGTTTTATTACCAAACAGACAATTTACAAACTTCAGTTACATTGTTGTAGTGACTACAAGCGGAGGTCTTGAGTCTGCGCAAACTTCTCAAAAGAACGGTGTCTTTAAATTACATGTAAGTTGGTTGTAGTACGTACACCTTACAACAAATTAGTCTTAGTCTGCAACTTGGTGTTATTTTTACTTACAGCTTACAGAAACTAAAGCATTATTTTGGTGTTTTACAGCAATATTCTTCTAACAGCTGGATAAATTGGTTAAAAGTTTGGTTAACGTTCGATCTCAAAGCTTTTCTACGTTTTACGCGTTTTACGACTTGTGTACTAACTAACGATCATTGCGGCTCTCAAGTTTAAGCAGAGTAATCTGCCAAATTAAAATTATCCGCAAGTGAACAAGATTTTTAGTTTTGGTTAGAAATTTAGAAGTTTGTTAAAACCAAAGCCTTAAAACTGGCCCAAGTATTAGGCATTTTCTCCAAACTCCAGGTACGTATATTGGGTGTGACATTATCTCCAGAGCGAATGTAAATGTGCTATGCTAATGTAACTTTTATGCTAGTTTAATAATATGTAAAAAGCGCTGTGTATTTACCGTTATTTCGGTGAACAATGGTTCATTACCATATACCAGTGCTCTGCGCGCGCTCTGATTTGTTCCTTATCTAGGAACATACTAGGACACAAACTGCCTAATTTCAGAGAAATTTCAGCTGTTTTAGGACAAGTTTTGTGTAGCTGTTATTTCATAAACGAAAAGTTACAAAAAGCTACAAACGTTGCCATTCGTAACTGTTTCGGATAGCTTTCAAATCCTAAGAGGTGGAGGAAATCGGCCGACCTCGATCTTTTGCCTCTGCCCGGTTTTCTCTGACAGTGACACTTAAATCAACTAACGTCAAACTGAACATAATCAACTACCACAAATTGGTATGGATCGTTGAGCCTTTTCTAGCAAAGGCTTTTCCGTGGCTGAGGGTGCCAAAAGAACTTTCTTCTGATAAGTTTGTCGTTTTTTTGGGTGCTGACGAGAACCCACGATATAATTTTAAATCTGAGTTTATTTTTTAAAGGAAAAACACTGAAACTGACTATCAACAATTGTTGATAACTAGCCGTGCGGTTTTACAATGAATCAGAACTCTCTGCTGACTAGTTGGTCGTTTTTAGGCGCTGACGAGATGCCACGACATAATTTATAAGCTCTGAGCATAGTTTTATTAGAAAAAAACACTGAATCTGACCATCAACAATGGTTTTCATTTCGAGTGTTTTTCTTTCAGTCTTTATTTTACTGCGGTTGCTTTACAAAGCCAAATTTATGTAGATTAACCCAAAATTAATTCGGTTATTGTCAAATTTGTTTTGGGGAGGGGAGCATGCGCAGAAGCAAAATCTTCGTGTCGTTTTTTCAGCGGAAAAAACCTCATACTGCATTTCGCTCAGTTCAATTTCTTGCCTCTTTTATTAGCTTTTCTTTTGAAATACTATTCTTGTTTGCATGTGGTGAAACGATTATCAAACTAGCACCTATTAATAGCGTGACACTTGGAGAAAATCACTGAGTAATTTTCAGTCTTTCTGACATGCTTCAGGCGACCATTTTTTCTGTTGACGCGATTCCATTCATAAGTAGTATATGATTGATTGTGAGGAGTTGAGCATGTTAATGGGGAACTGATGAACCGAGGAGGCTTCCAATAGAATAACAGATACTGCGTATAATCGAGAAAAAAGCATTTTTTATTTGATAGGAACCTGGAATATAACAAAATTACACTCATCGAGAATGGCGCATTTACAGGATTAAGTTCGTTGATTAAACTGTAAGTGAGACGTCTACAAATGTCAATCTAATTTTTGATCATTGATGGAACGTCATGTTTACTAACTATTATACGATCATTTATACGATCTTGATTACTCTTGGAACAAGAAAGATAGATGCTAAGAGTTTAAATGACACTAAATTATGTAGATTAAAAATAACTCGAAGTCCAACAAAACAGCTTTCTTTGTTTATTTTATTGTGGCATCATAGTTATATCAAACACATTTCTAAGAACCAAAAATAGTGTCAATAGTGCTCAAACCAGTAACACATTTATAAACAAAATGAATTTGATCAAAAGTGTATAATAATTAATTTTAATTACCTAAAATCTGGTTCGGCACTAGTTTTGCACTGATTTTAATTTTGCGGTTTCCTTGTTTGATGGTACTCGACATTAACTTTATAACAGTTAACCAAGTATGTCTTTTTAGAGTACAGCAGTTAACGAGTGATTAAAGACATATGATATCAATTTTTGCAATAACACTTTATTTTCTTTTTCAGGTTGCTGTGTGACGATCTGATTACAAACATCACCAGGGGTGCATTTACAGGGTTACCATCGTTGCATGAACTGTAAGTAACACGTAATTAGTGCCAAGCAGCAGATAACATTAAGTTCCCGAAGTGATGTTAGCTGACCATACTAACATACCTTCAAACAATCTTTTATAAGAGATAATCGTTTGGCCTCGGATGAAATTTAAGCAATCGTTCATGTTGATTTTCAAATGCCCCATCAATGAAAGGCCTCCCTGTAATGGTCTTTTACGTGCTTTGATCATTTCCGTTATATCAAAGGGAATAATACCAATACACTCATGTTTTAAAGAAGCGATGTTGTTTTCTCAAAAAATGTAAAAGAACGCTCAAAAATCATTAGGAAATCTATCGCGCATAAACCTTATATTTAATCTCGGTTGTAATTGGAGAAGAAATTTTGAGGTTTGGTAGATATTTCGACATAACTATTATGACAGTAATCTAAATAGTATCAATTGATAAAAAACAGATGTAGCGTGCTAACATATATACCTTAAGAAACTGTTAAAAAATATCAAATGTTTCCTTGCTAGGGATCTCTATTACAACAAGATTAGAACCATCACAAACGGCTCATTTTCAGGATTATCGTCGTTAGAGACTCTGTAAGTAACACCGCTACGAACAACAACCTTATTTCTGTCCATTTAAATGTTTGTTTATGACATTTTCGTCGATGTTTGCCGACAAGAGGCGAAGCACTAGGACTCTTAGTACCTTACAAGACTTTTCTACATATTTGACTCCTTAACAACTTATTTTTGAAATCTATGTCTCGGGGAGAAACCGTCGATAATCTTCGTTTACACATTTTGCAATAAAAAATGTATGGACTGTTTACAAATTATGGTTAGATGAAAGTTGCTTTACTAAAATTGTTATAAATTCGAGAAAGACAAAGGAAAACTATCTCATTTTAACTGTTTTTCAGCAAATCACGTCCCTTATTACGCAGTTGTAGTCACCTGTTGTTGAAGGTCTTTACCCGACAACATCGATCTATTTAATGAAAAAAAAATAGTAGTACAATTGTCCTATACTTATTTAAAGAACGAAATTTTGGCAAGCAAGTTCTTGTTAAAGTTTTGAAATCTTTCCTTAATGGAGGAAATCAACTAGCGGTGTGTCTAAGAGACGCAGGGCTGTCTTTACATGCAAGGATGGAAACGGAATTGTTTAATTGATGGTAAGGAGTTGAGTTTGTTACTGACGTACTTATAGCAAATGGAGTCCCAACCTAGAGAGTATAAGGCCGAGGGAGCATAAAACTGAGGAGGCTTACAACACAAGTTGCTTTATAACGCGAATCTTGCAAACTTTTTCTTTCTTAGTAACCTGGAATCTAGTCACACAATAGTCATCGAGATGGACGCATTTACAGGATTAAATTCGCTAATTAGTCTGTAAGTATCAGGTCTATGAATGTGAGCTTAAATGTTCTTCGCTTTAGTTCCACTTGCCGTCTGAATTTGGCACTTGGTGCAAATTCATAATCACTAATTATTACGCGGTGATTATTCAATCCTGATAACTAATAGAACAAGAAAGACAGATACTAAGAAACTAAACGACACTCATTAATGTAGATCGTAATTTCCACGAACTCTAGCAAAACAGTTATTTATGTTTGATTCCACGTTTGTTTAATTACGTTCCATCGAACATGCAACTGGGTTTTAGCAAAAAATTTTCCACTGTAATTCCAAATGATTAAACCCCAGAAGTGAAATAAAAAGGGGGTCCCCAAACATCTGATAGAGATAAAGGCAAAAGTCCAACCCTGTAGGACTATAATTTTTAAATTGAAAGTCATATGACGTAAGTACCTTACGATCCTTCGAAAAATCAGATCAATTTTTAAGAAATCTGGTAACATAAAAAAAGGTGAAATACTAAACACTCCTGGATATAGAGAAACATTTGCTTGGGATTTTTATGCAAAAATGTATTTATTTCAATCAAACATTACTGCTACGGTTACCGAATCCAGAGAAAAAGTCAACTCATGCCAATACCTTTCAACTTTATTGTACTTTCTAACACTCAGCCTTTTTATTTTTTCTGAACATGGAGTAATATGGTCATAACTCAAATTGGTAGTTAAAAATTTAGGGTTCACCTTGCTTGTTTAGAAAAATATAATGCAAAATATCGCTGAAATGAGCTTCTTTTGCTCATATTCCGAGGGGAGCCTGGGAGGAGTGTTACGAAAGTTTGCTTAAATGAAACAGGTTTCAATCTTTCCAATTAAATTTGCCATGAGTCATTTTAACTTTCGCATATTTGTCAAGGAACATTGAAACCTCTCAAAATTATAATATTGACTTTATTAAAGTAGTAATCAAATCTTTACAAGTTAATACAGATGATAGGTTTTCGTGTTTTTAATAATCTCAATTTACGTAATAACAGTTAACCAGGTGTGATCATTTAATAAGTTTATGTTGACAAGTTTTTTTGCAAAAACACAACGATTTTTCAGAACCCTGTTTGACAACAAGGTACGTACAATTCCAAGTGGCCTTTTTACGAAACTGCCATCTTTAACATATTTGTAGGTAACATGTTTACGCATATAAGCTTAGTAACTCTTCATTCGAGATTTTTTTACCCATACCCGTTTTGACGCATATTCGTAACCGTAAACCATAACACAACTGCTTCGTACTTTAAAAAACAAACAAACTTTAGCGTGGACTTCGTCATTCAAAGACATCCAAATAGCATCAGATAAGAAATGGAATAAGTTATCTTCAATTAGAAGATAACGTACTGCATTATTAACACTGCCTGCGAATTGTTAGGGCAGATTTTAACCATTGATAACCTTTTTCTTTATTCATGGTGTAGCCACCATGTCTTGTAACTTTTGTCCAATTTTTTGTAGAACAAGTTTATGGGTAATAAAAAACGTCTAGGGCAATACCTGTTGCATGAAAATAAATTTTTTCGACAGAAATGTTTGGTGAAATTTGAGTCTTGTTTTGGTATTTTTCTTCTAATACCAACAAAATGATTCAAACATGTAGTAATTAATACTCTTGAATTCAATTATGATTTTAGAACCATTACTATTCATTTCATATATAAATGACCCGCCATCAGTAGTAATGGAATGTGACATTCAACTGTATGCGGATGACACTTTGCTTTTCTAGAGCAGCAACATGGTTACTGATATCGATTCATGCTTGTCTAGAGACCTGAGTGTTATCATAAGTTGGCTTGACAGTATTTATCTATTTGTGAGCTACCTCAAAACTAAAACTATGCTAGTGGGTACCCATCAGAGGCTCGCCAAAATTGAAGAGGCTAGTGGTAAGACCCTAAGTAGAGTCTTTAAGTTTAAGTATCTTGGAGTCGCACTTGACCAAACCCTCTCCTTGAATGACCATATTCTTTACATTTAATCCAAAATATCATCGCGCTTGAGCATGCTACGGAAAGCCTGCAAGGTTATTCCTCGAGAGGCTTGTGCGATCTTGTACGATTCCATGTTCCTTTCACTTTTCGACTACTGTGCTGCAGTTTAGGATGGTTGTGGTAAGACCAACCGTGACTATTTAGACAAACTACAAAGGCTAGCGGCAAGTATCATTGAAAAACGCGGAGTTGATCAAGACGAAATCTACAATACCCTGGGATGGCTATCTTTGCAATCACGTAGAAAGAATCACACTTGTCTCCAATTTTTCAAGAAAATTTGTTGCATTTTTGAATAACAATTGAAGTAATGCACTTTCTACACTACGTTTGCAGACGTATGTTGTATGTGTGTTATGCGAGTTTCTTTCAAAAGTGAACTGGCCCCTTCCCCAAGCCCCAAGCACCATAAAAAGCGCGGGCAGGACAGGGCTATAGATAAATTGGAGTAGTTTAATTTCTTCACTACATTTGGAGATGTATGTTGTGTTTTTTGTGAGTTGCTTGCAAACACAAATGTTTTGGTTTATTAGAGATCTGAGCTACAACCAGCTAGCAACCATCCAATACGCATCATTTGCTGGATTAACGTCGTTAACGACACTGTAAGTGTTATGCAATAATCAAATGGGCTTAGAAACTAAAAAGCCGGTAACCAAGTGCTGATAACCAATTGGTGTCTAACCGAACTAACGTTTAGCTAACGACAACAGCAAAACAACAACAAAAATATTTATTTACAAATCTAAAGTGTAAGGACATAAGTAGAGCAATACCGCAAACAGCAGAGCTTATCGAGACGAGAAGCTAGAGGGTTGTATTTTAAATTTTCGTTTTTATACACTTGTAAACTGCTAAAAGTATACATTTCTAGAGAAAATTGAGTGTAAAGGAAATTGGAAAGAAAAGAAAAAAGTGATGAAAAAGTACAAACACATACAAAAAATATATCTTAATTGTTATATAATAACTTAAAATATTAATAGCGCTTAATAGTTGTTGTGTTTTGGTGTTAATGAACATTTAAAAATAGGGCATCCTCAAGATTCTTTTATCCGCACCAATATAATCATTTTCGTTTTCATGCATTTGCTTCAACAACATTCTCAATTGTTGCTTAAAATTCTTCTTACTCTCATTTAGCAAACTTACTGAGTTAAAAGTCACTACGGAAAATATGCTAAAGAATATTTTATTGTGAGAGATCACGAGAAGGAATTTATGACAGACTACAAAGATCAACAGCTGTAAAAGTGTAACTGTTAGTCTCATAGTCAATTAATTCCTTTTAATTAGAATAAAATTTATGTTACACGTGACCTGTGACGTTATTGGTATTGCGCAATACATCCAAGATGGCAGCCTCGTACTGCGCACTTTTTCATAAATGAAAGCTCAACTAATAGCGTTTGCCGCCGGCATAAACAAACGACTTTCAACCCTTTCATCCGACAAAGCATCTATCGACCAAACCTCCCCTCCATACCAGAAAGCACTGGACGAAAACGGATGCAATTATACCCTACACTACGAACCAACAACAAACACCAGACGGAGAAACAGACCACGGAACAATATTCTCTGGTACAATCCTCCACTTAGCATAAATGTGAGCACGAACATCGTATACAGATTCCTCTCCCTAGTAGATAAACACTTCCACAAAAACAACAAACTTAGAACATTTTTTAACCGCAACACCATCAAGTTTAGTTACAGCTGTATGAACAGTACAAAACAGATCATCGACAACCACTACCAATACCGAAAAAAACAACAAGACATATAAATGCCGAAAAAAGAACGCATGCCCGCTTAACGGAAACTACCTTCAATCATCAGTTATCTACCAAGCCACAGTCACCCGCCAAGACAATCATATTACAGAAGCATATGTAGGACTGACAGAAAACGATTTATATACTGGTTTGTGAATTTGCATAAGTGAACAGTTATACGTGTTTCAATAAGAATTTTCGTGTATGCCGGCAAGTGCTTGCCAGTTCATTTCTTCTGTTGAGTGTACACAATGATGGTTTGCACAAGATAAAATATTTCTTGGTGAGGCATAAATTACAGCGTTTAATGGTTGTGTTTGACATGGAGAACAGTGACACGTGCGACACCCTATTAAGTATGCTAAAATAGATAAAATAGGTAAAGTATGTAAAACTGTAAACTCGTAAAATCTCCTTAAAATCTCAGCTACTCGAGTTACAGCAGCGAAAGCTATATTAGCTCTGCATCAGTGCATAATGTTGCTTCCAAGAACGAACCTTGTGTTTGTTTGGTTTTAGAGATGTTTTTGATGACGCCGCGTCGAACATCATGGATGTTGCTTTAGTCAACTATAATTCTGCGTACAGTGAACGCCTGTTGTTTCTTTGTTTGTGAAAGGGCCTCAGAATACGTCATGGTTGTTTAATATTTTTGAAATTGGTAACGCCGATAATCAATATAAACTAAGAAACAATCCGTCAGAAATGGTGAAAGTCTAGGAACTAGTACTACTTCAATCAACAACATACACCGAATCGAAATATGGCGGCAATTCAAATATTCTTTTGTCTACATTGAAATTAGCGCAACTAGCCTCGTT
>JAOBRG010390225.1:0-25027 GCA_027574985.1 Umimayanthus nakama | reverse complement strand
AGGAAATGGAGAAATTGAAAATTGTGGTTTTAGCGCAATTAGCTTGTGAGTCAGTTTTTAGTGTAATTACCTTGTGGTCCAGAATCGGTCTTTTACTACTACTGAACTCCATAATGGAGGAAAGGATAAATAAGATAAGCTGACAAGAATTCTATTAGGATTATGGTGACAGAGTGCTTAAGGCCCCCCCCCCCCCTTAAGCTTTGAAATTATTCCAATACCTCTTGAAACCTTCTTACATAAATGACGCGCTTGTTCTGTCCGATTCAGATTTCCATCAAACATTAGTTCAAGATGTTTGACAAAAGTTTGCTGCTTGTTTGTTTTATTGTTTATTTTAAGGCTATTGGTATTGTTGCTACTTTCTGAGCAGTGTGGAAAATTACCAAATTTGACTTACCGATATTAAGTAATAACTTATAAGCGAGTTTTCTTAAGTTCGATGTTACCAGTTTCTTGTAGATTATCTGTTAATTTGTCGGTAAAAATAGGTTAGGCCTAGTTTAGACATCGTGCTTTCACCGCATCGAACTCAATTACTTCAGTTTGGCGTGGTGAAAGCACGCTGAAAGCTCGAAGTCTAAATTGGCTGTGCCAGAAGTCGGCGCGGTAAGCCTGCGCAACCAACATATTTTAGTTCAAAAGCAATTGGGTTCGGTGCTCGGTGCCGTGTCTAAAACGCAACCGTGCTTTGACCGTGCCAGACACCGCGCCAAGTGGAATTGAGTTCGGTGCGGTGAAAGCACGATGTCTAAACTAGGATTTAGAATCATCTGCAAATAAATGAAAATCAAATACTTTGGATGAACAGCTGAAATCATTAACATAGGGAGTAAAGCGAAGAGGACCAACATGGAACACCACATGATATTGAATTGTACTGAGGTGAGACGTTACCATTAGAAACAACTATTGCTTACGGCTTGAAAAGTAAGATTCAAACCAATCTAGGACAACTCCACGAATCTCATAGTTTTTAGTTTTCCCAAAAGAATTTCGTGATTAACTATATTAAACACCTTATTAAGGTAAGGAAAATAACACAAGCATACTGGCCTTTTTCTATTGCTCTCTGAATGTTGTCAAGTATCAACAGTAAAGCATTCTCAGTAAATGGTTTAATCGAAATCCAAATTGAGTTTTGTATGTAATATCAAACTTGGTAAGAAACTTTACAAGCCTAGTACAAGCAACTTTTTCTAAGATTTGGTTGAAGATTGGTAGTATTAATATATGGGCCTGTATTTAGTGACCTAATTCACGAGATCCAGGTTTATGGATGGGAATGACTCTTGCTATTTAAAATTATCAGGAACAGTGCTAGTAAAGAAGGAGAGATTAAAGAGAATCTCCAGAGGCACAAGAAATCTAAATGGGGCACAGCTTTTGTTCAGTCCATTGATGATATCTCTGATTTCTAGTTCAGTTGTGGGGTTAAGGACGAAACTAGAAGAGAGGGGTGGGAAAATAGCCACTGAAGGAAGTGTTGACCCTATGAATGGACTGACTGGGTTTTTCTCCTACAACAGAAAAAAATCTATTAAATTCATTAGCTATTGCTTTTGAATCAGTCAAAAATGCACCTTTTGAGGATTTGATCTTGCTAGGATTTAAGTAAGTTTGGTTCTTTTGTGGCTTCCTTTCAAAACAGAACGACAAAAAAATGATTGGAAAATCGGCTCTTTTAAATACCTCGTTTCACATTTTTATCCAACTCAGTTATAGCAGCAGAATTTCTAAACAACTATTTTATTTTTGAAACAAAATTTGCGTTTAAGAACTACAAGAAGACAAGCTGAACAAGTACTTTTGCGAAAAAACTTAAGCAAAACCGCCAACTCGCACAAACCTGGCCCAAAGCAAGACAGGAAAACCGTTATACCTTGAGCGGGAATTAAAGGCCTACCCCCGAACATCTTGCATTTTGTGTATAAGTTTGCGGTCGGGTCTGCTTTCTCCAAAAATATGCAGTCGAATGCTTTTAACATTCAATCAAATTTCCACAAAAAAAGGAAACAGCTCTTTGAGACCTTATATTCCTGCTATTGGGCCCCTTGCTTATGAATGGCTGAACTGCTGGAAAACCTGAGAGACGATTACAATATTTTCTGTCATATTCACAGTGCCAACAAACAGTTTTTAGAAAATGATAATAACTTCAAAAGCCTTCTTAGCACTTTAAGATTAGCTTAGGCGCCCGTTTAAAAGAATTTGCTCGTTTAAAATAGAGCAAATACTATTCGTGAATGTTTCGTTCAAATATCACTTTGTAACAGTCAATAAAATTCCGAAATTGGCAACAAAATTTGCAATGCATACTACCGATGCTGAAGTCGGAAAGACAGGGGGGGGGAGGGGGAGAGAATGTTGAGCGCTCCCATGCAGTCACGTCGCTAGTCAGTTCCCCTTCTTACTTAAAAAACTGTTCCGGCATTAGTCCTTGCCATTGAACTTATCTTGCATTCTTGCAGCATGTTGAACCGAGATACGCAGGCGTTGGGTCATACAACCTTTAAGCTAAATCGATAACTTCATCCAGTTTAAGTCGTCTGAATGTACATCAATTTCACTCAGTATACTTTCCGCTCCAAAAAACACACACAGCTTCATGTAATCTCAAAGTACTTTATCATTTAGAATTTTTGTAAACTTCCCGATGCTCTGAATGCACTATAAATTTTAATTGCTGATACTGTTTGACTGCGACAAGCTTCAAATTGTTATGAAAGGTAGCGGGGTTCCAAAACAATAAGTCGAACAGCTTTTAATTCCGAACATAAGCAGAATATTAGTTCCGGCGTCAGCTGTTTTCCAAGGCATTTAACAGTGGGGTTGAAACGTTCACAATGTATATGAGAAAACGTTTTCATAATACAATTCAGTAAGAGAGCCCAAAGGGCACATTTAAGGTAAAGCAAAGATGTCTGTATGTAATTGGGCTGGTATTTCTCTTGAAACGACCAACCGGAAAGTGGGACAACACAAAAAGAGAATCATTTTCGCCAAAATTTATCTGGATGTCAACAGATCGATTTTGAAACATTCGACTCTCAATCAAGCCTGATTAAGCAATTAAACTTGTTTTATAAACAACAAACGATCTTCCACTAATCGAGCAGCTCCGTCTGACAGAATACGGTAGTCGGCACTTTAGTTTTGAGTGAATCGCGTAAACAATTTTAATGCCAAAATAACTACGAACGAAAAACAAGAAGGAATACATATATAAACAAAAGTTTAAAAGCTTTGATCCCATCAAGAATGCTACACGGTTCAGGTCATGATTTCGTGCTTCGCTAAGGCTAATGTTGGGGAAAAAGTGAGTCGAACCTTCAGTCTAAACAAGAAGAAGAAAAAAAAAAACTGGAAAATTCACACTTTCGGTTACATATGCCAACAGTAAAGTTAACACATTAGAACCCACCAATTCATAACTGAACATACCAGTATTTTGCCATGAGTTGTGACCGTCGACACAATTTAAAGCTGTTACCTTATCGTGCGGTGTGTTGTTGATATTCCTAAAGTCGAAGGATATCGTTTCTTTTCTTTGAAAACGTGCTAAAGGCGAAGATAATGCATCTGGGAAATGAAATCCTGCCTTATGAAGGAACTGCAAATTAATTTTATTCAAAATTATTAACTTTTTGAAAACATTTTTATAATATAAGGAAAACTCCTCCCACAATTTTGTTCGATTTGATGCATGTGATAAATACGAAAATAAGTTGTATGTTTATCGCGACTGTTCCGATTGTTAATTGACGCCATTGAAGGTCTTATCCGTTCGCAAATAGTTAATGAAAACACAGCCAGGTGAACAAGTGATGAAAACGTTTTTAGAACACAAAACTCACAGCCACAAAACAAAATAGAAGCAAGCATGTTTATGTTATGTACAACTCTTCAAACTCTTGAGACACTTGATTTATTGATGCATACGCAAAGATGAAAAATAAATGGAGTTTTGTGTTCCTTTTGAAAAGGTTTGCAGAAAAAAGCTGGCAATCGTTCAGTTGCTGCATCGACCGGCTCACTTCAGTTCCTAAAATGACAGTTCATAGCACACTGTCAAGTGCCCAAAGCGCACGCAGCCTACGGCCAACTAGTCGGCATCGGTAGCGGGGAGTCAGTTTAGTCGAAACAAAATTACGTGTACTTGTTTCGCAGATAAGGATGAACATCATCAATCCGCGGTTAGTTTTAAAAATTTAAACGATCTGTGTCACATATGAGTTTCATGGTGAAGAACGACGCAGAAGTTTCAGAATTAAGATGAAAAGCAAGAGAACCCTGGCTTCTGTTACCGCCCCTTGTTCGCCGTAGGCCGTGTGGGCTTTGGGTACGAGAGGACGCGCTTGAAGGCTGGGTACGAAAATAGTGTGAGCGGACTCGCTTGAAGGCCGGGTACGAAAATGGTGTGAGGACTCGCTTGAAGACTGGGTACGAGAATGGTTTGGATTGACTCACTTGAAGGCTGGGTACGAGAATGGTTTGAATGGACTCGTTTGAAGGTTGGGTACGAGAATAATTGGAAGGGACTCGCTTAAAGGCTGGTTACGAGAATGGTTTGAATTGACTCGCTTGAAGGCTTGGTACGAGATAGTTTGAGCGGACTTGCTTGAAGACAGCGTTCTCAGGTGTTCTCCTGGGGTCACTTTTTTAGTCGATACACAAGTTTTACAATGGTCTTCCGTTGCTCTAGGAGTAACCATTGTCCAAGTATGATCTCGAAGCAAATGATTCTATTCACTTATCTATCGCATGTCGCACTCAAATATAATGGCCGCCGGACATAAACTGAATCCACAATTCTTTGCGCGCTTAAATACTATTGTGGACAGAGGAGACTGGAAGCCATTAAGCCATCCTAAATTTTTTTCGAAGGCAATGTAGGACATTTTCACAAACCATCGAACTTTATAAAAACAAGACTTTTTTCTATTTTAGGGTTTTATAGGATTAGAGGACACACTGGATACCCTGCAAACTTTACGGAAAACGATCACTGAAAATAGTATAGTTGTGGGGGGTTATTGGACCATATCGCTTATAACAAGATAAAGTGATCAATAATAAAGCGCCTTTTCCACGTGAATATGATTAAAGGTGCTTTTTAATGATCAAGTTAGTTCCGGCGGACCAAGCAGAAGAGACCAACAGTAGTTCCCATGGCTACGAAGGCGGTAACAGCAAGCGCTAGGGAGCACTAAGAGCAGAACAAGACACGGAAGGAATTCCGACATCCACTGCGGCAGAACGGTCTCCAGCCGTAACGGTTCTCTGTGCAACTGGACCTCGATCTCTTCTGCCGAGAGAGAGAGGGTGAGATTGTCCTCGTGCAAAGATTCCCCCACTCTAATCATTTTCACGAACAAGGAGGTCTGTGAAGACCGCACACAACAACGCTCAAGCTCTGCCAGCAACATGCGCCCCCCCCCCTCCCCCACCGCTGAAGTAGGCATTACAAACTAAGTCTTCATCAACAACAAGACCTCTCCACAGCTGCACCGAAATCATTGGAATACATGTGCAACTCAAGAAAACGGAAGCACAACAATCAGTCGAGCTTTACTAGCTTCAGATCGTGTTCTTATTTATACTGCTTTCTTATATTGACAAAGAATCTCGAAACACAGCAAAGTATTTTGTTTGCTATAACTTTCAGTCCAATCTTTCGACAATCTACGAACGGCTGACGCAACGTAATTATACGGTATATCCACTATTTGATTATATCACGGCCTGTTAGTGACGTCGCGTGACGTAACTTGTACTGTCTATTATTGTGAACAGTCAGTGACGTCAGGTGACATAACTTATACGTGTATTACTCGGGTATACCGCCGCCTGTTGATGACGTTACGTAGGTAAACCAGCCTTCGAAGATACTAAAACAGTCCCATTTCAGCAAGCTACAGAAAAACAAGAGACTCCAAACAAAAAACTGGAAGCTTAAAAACCGCCAGTCAGGCGAGTAGACACAATTGTCTAACTATGAGCCTGTTGTAAGAATATAAATACAGGATAGGCATAAGTTTTAGTAAAGCTCTTAACTGACAGATTCATCTACCAAACTGAGCAATATTCTGACGGGGGGATGAAAACAAAGGAAGGCCATTTCAGGGACATCGCCAGATCACGTGATAGTTATGACGTCATCTCGAACCAACTGAAATCGCCATCTCTCCGGCTCCGTTGTCACGTGGTGGGCTCTGTAAATGTAAGAACTTGTTACAATTAAATAAAAACAAACATAATACTAGCAATGATAACTTAAATAATAATAATAACCATAACAATAATAATAATAATAACAATAATAATAATAATAAAACAATCTGTAGATATCTTCTTGCTACAGTTCGATGAGCAGGAAAAACATTTTGAGTTTTGTCTGTGATCTTGCCCCAACTGGTATCAAAAATGAGCACAAATTTGCAAACACAAAATATCATATTGTACAGAATATCCTTTTAGAGGCTGCCGAAATTAGCACCAGGAGCTCTTATATATTTGACGCTCACAAAAAGCTTGGTTTTGCTACTTTTAATGGTCGCACATAACATGATAACATAGAATTCCGTTGCATTGTACAAATTATTAATGAAGCTCAAAAGACGCTCGCAATTATGCAGTAATCCACATAGCAGTCTATTACGGAATAAACAATACTGTAAGGATGAGAGATGATGCCACGTCTGAGATGACAAGCATACCTTGACGATAATCTGGTTTCTCAAGATTGCAGCTCGAAGGACCAGCGCCTGAGGGAGTACAAAGCGTATTCACATACAAGAAACTTACATTGTGGTACACTGAATACACAAGTTTTTCTAGTGCAAATTTTTGCCAGATCAATTCCCTTGTGAGGGTTTAAAGTCAATGCTTGGTCAAATTGCTTGCTCATAAGTTCAACGAAACATTACACTTTGCTCCCACGAGGAAATGGAACTAGCAAAAATTCCGGTCAGTTTTGGTCGAGTGTGTGACAACTTTCAGTGGCCCCAGTCAGTTCAGTTCAATTAAGTTTAGATTATTTGCGTCACCACATACGCACATACGTACACACAACACGTGTTTACGAAACATAGTTTACGCAGCGAGGAAGTTCAAAAAAACCCAACACAGCTTGTTGTATTTAACAACAACAATAATAATAATAATAATAATAATAATAATAATAATAATAATAATAATAATAATAATAATAACAACAACAATAATAATAATAATAATAAAAATAATAATAACAATGATAATGACGATAATAATTAAACTAATATTAATAACTCATTTATAAAGCGCTTTTCCATTAATAGCTCTTACCTAGCGCTTTAAAATATTACTAAGTTTCAGAAAAATGAAAAAATTACATGCATATTCAAAACACTGCTAAATTTTAATAACAATTAAAATAGAAAGTCTGACTACTTGGCTCCATCGTGACAGTTTCTAAGACTAGAAATTTGTGGTGCAGTGGTGTACTGTGAATGATCGAGAAGATTTTGCTAACACTCCACAATTCGGAAGCTAGTGAAGGAAATGTTAGTTTAACTTACCGTACGGCAGTGGAGCAACTTCACTATCACGTTACAAAGTTGTTGACCAATTTAAAACTTAGATAACCCAGTTAACAATAAAGAGCTGAAACAGCAGCACCGAGCAATCTGTGAGGCATCGCCAGAAAACTTTATGAACTTTTATTATCTCTCACAAATTGTCTGGTGAAGAAACTAAACTGTGCATTTTGACGTTGTATTAAATTTCAGCCTTTTTGTCGTGAAGAAGTTGTCTCCTATTGTTCCAGGTAGGCCGCATTTTTAGATTGTTGAGCAAACGTGTAGTTAAACTTGGTGTAAGCTTTGGCGTGAAGCAATAAAAAGTTATTGCACGTTAAAGTTGAACTTCAATTCCACGATGTTCGTTCGTCAACTGACCAGCATTCCCAATTTTAAGAGACACTTGAAACCCCGTTTTTTATGTAATCATGAACATTTAGTTTTTAACAACTTTATCTTCTTTGTAAATTTTTCCACTATTGCTTTTTAAAATCTTACTGACTGTTAGCCAGTATCTTTGAATAGTTAATTTCGGAAAAAGACAATTCAGTGAATACCCATTTATTATAGTTATAATAATAATAATAATAATAATAATAATAATAATAATAATAATAATAATAATAATAGTAATAATAATAATAATAACAATAATATCATTATTATTATTAGAATGAATCTAAAACGTCTACATGGCACTCACACAAGATTACTTGTGCGGGCTCAGAATCTCTATTGGAAGAACCATCCAACAAAAGCCGAAATTTACGGGAGTCTTCAACCTATTTCCACAACCGTAGCTCACACAAGAGCAAGATTTGCGGGTCACTGCTTCCGTGCTAAAGACCAGGTTGTATGCGATCTGTTGTCATGGAGACTTCCCTGTCCCAAGGTGGGAAACAGACATCTTACATACCCGGACACCTTGGCCAGGGACACAGGTCTTATTTTAGAAAAACTTGCCCAGGCAATGGCTAACAGATCCGTATGGCGTGGTGTTGTTTCAGCAATCCCCACGGCAGTCGAATGAATGAATGAAAAATGTATCAGATACCATTCCAGACTAGCAGAGCTCCTTGCTATAAAGAAGAGAGCGACCCACAGAACCACACCTCCATGGATTCGGACAAAGGTTAGGCGGGTACTTCTATACCTGAGAGGTTCCAGAGCCAAAAGAAGACAGAGGGAAACATTCGCGAAATGACCTTGAAATTGAAAAAGGACTCGCCCATACCTACCTTGGTCCGTTTCTTGTACTCTCGGCCCATATCCAGCGCCTTCTCAAACGTCGTACTCCGCTGGTCCACATCACGGGCGTAAAGCACCTGTGTAGATGTGTTACCAAACAATATCACACAAGATGTGCACTGTTAAGGCTTGTCTTTGTGAAGTGTTTTATATCTTATTCACCTTAATTTAAAAATACCCAACGCAAAAACACATTGTTGAAATAAACGTTTTTGAGAGATGCAGTGTTGAGTACCATAAAATATTAAGTGTACGAAGGGGTGACATTACAATGATCGGAAAATTTCACTTCTTGAAGGGGAACAAAAGAGCCAGTTTAAAGTTTACAGTGTATTTCAAGGGGATGACCAACACACTTCTACAGGAGAACGGAGAAAAGGAATGAAATGCTGCAAGAGTTTCAGTTATTTGCACCACAAAGACTCTAAAAAAACAGAAAGTTCGTTATAAAAGGGATTCATCAGACTATTCACACCTTAAATTAGAACTCAGCCTATGTAAGATGAACATCTCCGATTCTACACTCCACTGATTTCGTGTTGCTCACGGCACGAAGTTTAAAAATAAATATCTCAATGCAAAATATCGAAGTTGGAGTCGTCAAAATTTAAGCGTTTAGAACGAGAAGCCAAGTTGGTCGTGGTTGCAAAATTTGAATTTTCAGTTCGAGCTTTGAGGCAGAAAAAGAGGAGGGGCTTAACCTTTTATTTTACTTCAGAAGCTGAACTTTGCTCCCCACAATTTTTTTTTTGCTGCTGGCATGAATGCAGGATTTTCTAAGTTAGTCAAAACTCCCCTTTTAAAAACCTGAACGGTCCAGGCTTGGGCAGACGGACTGTACCTTGTTATGCGAGTCGATCCGCGCCTGAACCTGCCCGTTGAGTATCAGTTGAGACAACTCGTCCTCCAGCTCGGGAACAGTCGTATTGAACGCGCTTGCCATCTTACTCATGTCCGCTGACACGTAAGGACTGAAGTACTGCAGAACAAAAAAACATATCAAGCCCATGTGTAGTTACTAATGCTTTCTGCCTACCATTACTTCAACGTCACTAGTAATTTCGAGGATGTTGTTAACCTGACTGGTTAAATCATACTTGACAAACTTTGCAATGTTCTCTATTTGGGCCATTATGGAGTTATAATTACTTTCATATTCTGCTGTACCGCAAGCTGTGTCTTTCGTCTTTTTCTGTGCGTTCTTCTAGCTTTCGGCAGTTCTATCCTCTTCAAGCGAATTCACCTGAAGAGGGTAGGACAGCCGAAAGCTAGAAGAACGCACAGAAGAAGACGAAAGACAGCTTGTGGTACAGCAGAATATGAAAGTAATTATAGTTGATAAAGCTACGTGAGTAGGAAGCACAACAAATTTCAAAGGCAGTAAGCAAAACTGCTTTGTTTTAAGTTGAACGAGCCGTGATCATGCAACTTAATTTGTTTTATGTGTGAGCTCAAGTTTTGTACTCCTTAATTGTCACTTGCTTTTCAAATCCTTTCGTGTTTTGTGCACGATCAGAGCAAACAAACAAAAGAAATAGAGAACAAAAACAAAGAAACTAGCGAGTTGCATAACCAGTCAACAATGGTTAAATCAATGATTGGTTACATCACTGATTGATTGATTGATTGATTGATTGACAGACAACCTACTTACCTGCACCAAAGCCCTGTTCCGTATTTGCCCATATAAGGTCTTGACATGGGGAGCAAGATAAATGTCCAACATAAAGTTGTCCTGAAACGGATTTAAAAACCAGAAGGAAAATTACAGGCACGATGATGCTCCACCAAATACAAAGCAAAGATAGATCGAAACAAAGCATAAATAACAAACAAGATACGCGATGATTACTCGAGTTTTTGTTTAACGAGAAAGAATGATCGATTTGATCTTTGAGGGGGAGGGGGGGGGGGGCTTTTATGAAAAAAAACTTCCTGCAAGCCAAGTTCTCGTAAAAATGGAATCCTGTAGCAACTGGTGAACGAAACAACATATTCCGTAGGAAAATAAGGATGTTGCGGTTTGAAAAATTTCCTGCTAGTATTTTGTATCAAAAAACTTTGCACGCTTAGGGGCATGAAAAAAAATCCTGTTCACCAAAAAAGCCTCCCCCGGCACTCCCCTCAAAGATCAAATGGTCGTCCCCTCACTGGGTTTGAGTAGCTTGTAAATAACTAAACTGTGAGAGAGTTTCTTAGAAAACAAACATTGGTTGTAAGGTTTATTGCTGTTAGTTCAGATCGTCAGGGTCTTGTTTGGTTATCTACACAGGGGTCGACCTACAATTTTTTAGCCACTAGCAATTTTTTGCTAGTGGCATAAACTTTCACTAGCAAAATGTTAAAGGCCACTAGCAAAAATATAAAATGGCAAAATCGACTACAAGTTTTCCAAATTTGACCTTTTATTAATTTGTACATATAATAATTTCCTCTTGCTTTAAAATTCTGTTTCACAGTGATAGTAGATTATCATTCTAATTAAAACACAACTAAAAGTAAAACAAGGCAATTGTCATGCTTCATACAAGCTGTGTGCACAGATTTTAAAACTTTCACATTGTAAATCAATTTGATGAGAACTAAGTCAACTCGCACAAATTTGGGCGAGTGCTAGATTTTATTACTCGCAAAAATGGAAAATCTGGAAAACCCACTCGCATTTTTGCGAGTAGGCGAGCGGCTAAATCGAGCCCTGCTACATGTAAAAATCAGAAACGATCAGTAATATAAGTTTAACATTCACTATAAGCTGTAACAAAGCAGTATTAATAGTTTATGGATCTGATTCAAATCTTGTTGAACACTGCCATGTCAGATGTGCGTGTGGCTACTTTGTCATCAGCAAGAGAAGTTGGTAAAGTTAATCTTATATTACAAACCACTAACCATTTAGTAGTAAATAGCTGGGGCTTTAATTTGTTAGAACGTGTAATATAAAAGAACGGTTGTTTAAAGGAACATTTGGGGATGCTAGCAATCGTCGTATCTTCAAGTTATGACCACATCAATTCAAGTACTTACAGAGACATAAGAAACGTATCGACCACACCAGCTACTTTTTAAGAGAAATTACTTTTTAAAATATTTGTTACGTTTTTTTACGACAAACCTTAAGGCATTTTTTCATTGCATTAATCCTAGAAGGCATTCGGCAAAAAATGTTACACGAAGGCATAAGGGGGGGAGGGAGTCAATCGGACCCCCCGCCTTTACCTTTGACAGATTTTGTCCGATTGACTTGGTATTTGGTATAAATAAGGAATTTTCTTTGTACTTCGTACGTGGTGTTTAATTGGTTTCCATGGCAACCACAACAGAATAAATGACGTCACTGCGGCCGTCATCCTGGATTTTCAAAATTTCAGATTTTCGAACTAAATGCTGAAAGTGGTGAGAAAACACCATCCAGCGATTGGAATAAACAAAAATGGAAGACATAAAGTAAAGTTGTCAGTATTTAGGCGAAAATAGTCGTTTTTTAGCGAAAAATTGCATTTTTGTAGCCAACACACAAGTTGTGTGACTTATTATGATGACGTCAATCGTTCATCAATCGTGACGTCACCTAACTAACGTCAAAAGATGTGTTCACAAACAAAAACAGTTGAGCCAAAGCTTTTGGAAGTCGATCAAGGAAAAAAAATTTAAAGCCAAAAAATTCAGAGGGGGGAGGGGGGGGCAGATTGACTCCCCCTAACGCCTTCTAGGGTTAAACCAGATATGTTAGCGTCTGGGAGCATATAAGTATTACCATCACCATAATCACAAACAACAGCATCATCACTATCACCAACATCATCGTCAACATCACCATGAACACCCTCACAATCACCACCATCATCTCCATCACAATCTTTATTATTGTCGCCAACACCCTCACAATCACCACCATCATCTCCATCACAATCTTTATTATTGTCGCCAACACCATCACCACCACCATCATCATCATCACCATCATCATTATCACCATTAACACCCTCACCATCACCACCATCATCTCCATCACAATCTTTATTATTGTCGCCAACACCATCACCACCACCATCATCATCATCACCATCATCATTATCACCATTAACACCCTCACCATCACCACCATCATCTCCATCACAATCTTTATTATTGTCGCCAACACCATCACCACCACCATCATCATCATCACCTTCTTTGTCATCACCACCACCATCACCACCATCGTTATCACCATTAACACCCTCACCATCATCTCCATCACAATCTTTATTATTGTCGTCAACACCATCACCACCACCATCATCATCATCACCTTCTTTGTTATCACCACCACCATCACCACCATCGTTATCACCATTAACACCCTCATCATCACCATCAACATCTCCATCACAATCTTTTTTATTGTCACCATCACCATCACTATCACCACCATCATCATCATCACCTCCTTTGTCATCACCACCACCATCACTACCATCATCATCATCTATTAGTACTCTTCACCTTCATCTCACTCAAGAGCTTCAGACAGGAGCCATACTGCGACTCGTGGAACTTGTGCAGCACATCTCGCAGCTGGGGCTCCAGCTCCAAGAACAGTTTGAAGGAACTACAGGGAGGTAGAAGGATTGATTGTTTAGAGACCCATTTGCACCCAAGATGCTTTGTGACTAAAGTACAACTTCTTAGAGCCCATTAATTTTATGTTGGTAACATTAAATAAGTCGTGGTTTTTTGTGTTTTAGGCTGATTTTCAGTGTGACTTTATTGTGCACCTTTTCCCCAAAAAGCAAAATATTCATGCAGCACAAAACTAACTCAGGGTTTAACCACAAAGTATCGATAAATTTAACGGGAAACTTGGAAAAACGAGAGGATTTAGAGATAAACGAGAGGGGGATGAGAAAACCAGAGTCTGAAAAATGCACACCACTGGCCGAGTTACTTGTACTATGAGATAGTGCCAGAATTAAATACCTGCTTGATAGAACTTTCCGCTGTAGTTCTTGTCTGTCGAACGTTGCAAGCGCACAGAGTCCACCATAAATGGCCACACTGCTGGATGATATCAGCTGTGACATGAAAAATAAGGTCAGTGACAACGGCAGACCAATTAATACTAATTGTTTGAAAATTCTTCTTTATAGTTGTGATGGTTAGCCTCCACTGAGCTAAGAATGCAGCGAGGTGATGAATATCTATCGCAACTCATTGACAGAGGTAAATAAGGACTTTAGTATAACCACATTAGATCTATGAATAGGAACTAGAGTTTCGTATTTGATTAAGAACTAGAGTTTCGTATTGCAAAGAAAAATAGGAATTTAATTTTTTTTCTCACAAAATTGGGAAAATAAAATTTTTTAAAACGACAGTTAGCTTTCGTTTCTGTGGCATGAAGCTGACTAAAAGGTGTGTCATTACAAGTAACTGACTGCCTTAAACGGTTTCACTCACGTTCCTCGACACCCTTTGGATGAATCACGGATCATAATTTAAATTATTCCATTTGTAAACACATACTTACATGTATGCAAACAATATTTTATAAATGAACAGTGATTAACAAAATAAAACCTTGCCACGTAAACTTTAATGTTGGTAGAACTTCCACTTTCAATCAGCAACTTATAGACAAAAATCAATTTGAAGCAGCCCATTTCCATAGCAACTGAGATTCGAAATGATTGTCTAACAGTTGCTTAAACATACAATTAACTTTTCACAGTTACATGTTATCCTACATATCAGTTTTACTGTAAGTATCTAAAAGGTTTACGATGCCTTCTGAATTTACACAATTTCAAACCTCTTAAGTATCTTTAACTGACTATATCTTTAAGTATTGCGAAAAGAAACTGACTTAACCTCGCCTGACATTTACAACTGTACAATAATACAGAAATGAAACCATATTGCAGCCTTTAAGCTTGGTAACTTTCATTTTCTTAGACCATTACTAGACATGAAAACTTTTGAAGCAGGTTACTCCGATAGCATGCAACTGAGGTTGTTTATGGGTCATCATTAGCATGCTCAAAACATGCAACTATTGCTTCAGAGCTAAACCCAAATGTTAGTTTCACTGTAAACCATAAAAAGCTGTCAAAGAGAACAAGTCATCTGCTAAGAAAAAACTTTTTAACGAGTTTTGTGGTATTTATTCTGTAGAACAAGCAGGAATCGTTGACTTCAGCTTTGAGAAAACAAAGAAGAAGCCTATAAAGGAAACTAGAGAGTCAATGAGGATGTTTCAAAAGTAATAAATTGACGGTTCACGATTTGCTAGTACATTTACTTACATCAGGGAATTCACAGTGGTCAAACGACGCTTGAAGAAAATACCGAGCAGCATTTTTGTACTTCCTTGTAGCTAACTCAGCTAAACCTGGACCAAAAGGAATCAGAAAAAGGATTTAGTTACTCCAAACACTGTTTTTTTTCCCTTTGCAATTCAGACTCGAAGTTTCTACATCTCTCTCAAGTGAGCTTTGGACCACCGTAACATTTGAAACTGCAGTTAAAGGAGCGAACTGGTCGTAAAACCTGGCCAGCTTCTGCACTTGTTATTTGTTTTTGTTCTCTATTTTAATCAATTCGCATTGTCTCTGACAGTTCACAAAACACAAAGAAGTTGAAACTCATATGAAAATTTGCCAGTAAAACAACTGAGTTAACACGGAAAACTGTCTGATTTAAACAACCAAAACAAGTTCTTTGAGCTTCTCAATAAGTTAGTTCCACTGGTTGTAGAGTTCCAGTTAGTTCATTCCATGTTTAAACTGTGTTCAAACACACTTGCCTACTCTCCGGTAAAGATTAGATCAAAGGATTGATCATTTAATGCAGATGTTTGCAACAAAGATTCGCACGCATATTGTAAATCTGAATTCCACTGCTTCTAATACGACTTTATTTTAGCAACCCATGGTATGAAAATCAGAAATTGTTACGAAAACTGACGGATTGAAATGATTTTCGGATTAACGCATAATAAAAATTAAAATTATATTTTGTTCACAAACAGATGTCTGTTTTCCATGTACTGACAACGTTTAAGTCCAAATACAATGTAGCATGGCAGGTGTACAGACCAGTACAGTGTAGGTACCTACATCAAGTAAACATGTATAGTTGCATCTAGAATACGTGTTTTAAACACGTGCTAAAGCAACTTCAACATTTAAGAGCTTGCATGAGAACGCTAAATGCCACTGAATCATTTTTACCTGCTGCACACTTGAGTTTAGTGAGTGTTGTTGCATTTGAGCCACGTTCTTTCTGTACACAGAAAAAAAAGAGAACAATCCATTAAGTACATATTTTTGTAGGAAGTAAAAGGGAAGGCTAAACCTTTTCACTAATCAACTGTACGGCAGTAGACTTTCTCTGACTGGAAGTTTGTTGTGCCTTTCAAGTGATGAAGCAGGTGGGGGTAAAAGGTTTACAAAAGAGGGGAAAGCGCTTGTATATGCAAAGGTATCAGTAAAGATGCAAATGTAAACTCTAAGGCAAAAGTAAAGGGTACTGTAAAGGTAAAGATATAGACAAAGCTAAAGATAAAGGTAAAACCAATGGTAATTTGAAGGCAAATGCACCTGAAGGGGAAAACAACAGTAAGATGCAAATGTAGTTAAAGGGTAAAAATTCACGGTAAGAGTAAAGATTATTATAAATGTAACTCTTCATTCAAAATTATGGAAAAGTTAAAGTGAAGGTAAAGGCGAATGGTGCAAGAGTAAGATGCGAATTAAAAGGTAAAAAAGAGGCCACGTTAATGGTGAAGATTTAGGTAAAGGTAAGATTAAAACTAAGCTAAAGGTTAAATAAAGGTAAAGCTGAGAAGGCGACAGTAAGATGCAACGTTAAGGTGCAAGTGAAGGTTAGGTAAAGGATACGGTAACGGTAAAGGTTGCGGTAAAGGTTACGAAAAAAGTTACGGTAAAAGCCGGTTACGGTAACGGTTACGGTTAAGGTTACGGTAAAGGTTATGGCAAAGATAACGGTAAAGGTTATGGTAAAGGTTACGGTAAAGGTTATGGCAAAGGTTACGAAAAAGGTTACAGTAAAGGTTATGGCAAAGGTTACGGTAAAGGTTATGGTAAAGGTTACGAAAAAGGTTACAGAAAAAGTTATGGTAAAGGTTACGGTAAAGGTTACGGTAAAGGTTGTGGTAAAGGTTAAGGTAAAGGTTACGGTAAAGGTTATGGTAAACGTTACGGTTAAGGTTACGGTAACGGTTACGGTAAAGGTTATGGTAAAGGTTACGGTAAAGGTTACAGTTAAGGTTATGGTAAAGGTTACGGTAAAGGTTACGGTAAAGGTTGTGGTAAAGGTTAAGGTAAAGGTTACGGTAAAGGTAACGGTAAAAGTTACGGTAAAGATTACGGTTAAGGTTACGGTAAAGGTTACGGTAAAAGTTCCGGTAAAAGGTTACGGTAAAGGTTACGGTTAAGATTACGGTAAAAGTTCCGGTAAAGGTTACGGTAAACGTTACGGAAAAGGTTACGGTAAAAGTTATGGTAAAGGTTACGGTAAAGGTTACGGTAAATGTTACGGCATAGGTTACGGTAACGTTTATGGTAAAGGTAACGGTAAAGGTTACGGTTAAAGTTACGGTAAAGGATACGGTTAAGGTTACGGTTAAGGTTACGGTAAAAGTTCCCGTAATGGTTACGGTAAAGGTTACGGCAAAGGTTACGGTAAAAGTTACGGTAAAGGTTACGGTAAAGGTTACGATAAAGGTTACGGTAAACGTTACGGCAAAGGTTACGGTAACGTTTATGGTAAAAGTTATGGTAAAGGTTACGGTTAAGTTTACGGTGGGGGTAACGATAAAAGTTACGGCAAAGACAAGATATAAGCAATATAAAAAAGTAAAGAAAACATTAGAAAGATTAAAGCAAGCCTCGACGTGTTTATAGCAATAACGTACAAGCAAAATAAGCGAACAAAAACTTACTCCACATGTGTATATAGGTAAACGTTCAGGAAATGTCAAAGGTAAAACAAAGGTAAATGAGAAGGTATAGGGACACGTAACGGTAAGGTTCCGTTGTTTATTTGGAAGATTCTTTTAAAAAGAGTGCTGCCTACAGATCATTTTACTGGGATCTCACTGCATGTTCTATTTTACAAAGTGTGCTGTGAGTTCTTTCAGCTCGATCCACTCGATACAAGATGACTCTGCAGCATTCGATTTTTAATTCCAATGTACGATAACCTGCCCTACCTCAGCCATTTCTGAAGTATTCTCGGCCTTGTTGACATAGTTGAGCACATGGGCCCAGTTACCCATGTGGATACTGACCTGGGGGTTGGGAAACAGGCAGAAGTGATGTCACAAGGGATGAGGCTACAGTTAGATTTAAAAAAAGCACATCAAAGGCAATGGGGTTCGTTTATGGTTGAATGAATGGATGAACGGGTGTTCCTGATATTCCCTCGAAACCAAATAAAACACACAGTGATGTTTTGTGGCGTTACGTTCCCGGCCCATAGTACTGACATACAGTATCATCATTATAACAAAACGGTAGATCATCACTGGTATTGTATAAACTATCTACAAGTCACACACAGTCTGGCGGATTCCAAATTAAAAACACACTATAAGTAAAAACGAACAGCCTATGAGCCCAAACCACCTCAGTGAACTGACATGAGTTTCTTAACACTTAGTTTAACCATAATAGCTATTATGTAGTGTACCATAGACAACAAAGAACCGTGTCTGAAAGTTCCATAAAGGGAAGCGTCTTTCTCTTTCCATTCTCGTTTCATTGCCATTCAAACTACAACCAAACTTTCTTGTTCAACACACTTTGAGCACGAATGAGGTGTGAGAGAACATTAAATGTTTTTAAGCTTAACTTTGATTAAAAAGTACCTTGATGACGTTAAGACACATGTTGACGACATGCCTGGCACTTGTACAATAGTCCCTCGCCCGAGAGTAGCACTTTAATGCATTGCTGGAATGAAAAAAGGTCAAAACGCACTATTGCAACCAACATACAATAATCATTATTGTGAAAACGTACAAATGAGTAACTTCAGAACTAAAATTGACCAAGAAAAGAAATAAAAGAACTCTAATTACAACTTTATCAAAAAGTAATGAGATAAACACACAAGTTTATGTATGGCAAAGTTTGGATATAAGTGTTAATATTAGAAATCTCTTAAATGACTTAGAAATTAGAACTTCTCCAACTGTTTATTGAACATTCCTCGATGAAACAGCTTCCTGCATCAAACAAGTGAATATTTGTGCTGTTTTTACTCCTAAATTCATAATTATATACAATCATCAAACTGTACTAGAAAATTGAAAACGTCGATACATGTTCACAAGTGCACAGTATACAAGTTGTGTTTACAAAAAAAGTTATTGTCATGAACTCCTTTTATGCAAACACAGTTGGTTGTGCATGTACACTGTATGACTCGTGTGTCTTACAAAATGTCTCAAGCTAACAAAATATCCATTGGTTTTCCAACTTGTTCACTTCTGCTGTTTTAGAATCTAAATGCATTTTTATTGCAAACTAAAGTACCTCTGTTGTCTGTTTGCCGAGGTCGAGTGTAAAATAAACAGGAAAATGAAGTTGTACATTTAACTATGTGGAAAAACAAACTACTCTATTAAGTTGTGTGACAAAATTATCACTTATGACTTTTTATCAAGCCAGTTCTTTGCTAAAATGCATCCGCCATACAAACCAAAAGCAAGACCCGATTCACACTGTGCTACTTGAATGGCTGTAAATGTTTACCTCAAGTCCCCACATTCAAAATAGTGATCTCCAAGGTCATCATGGCCACGCCTGTAGACAGCAAACAGGGACATGTGAGTGAACAGGGCTGCAGAGCTATTACTTAATTGGGAATATACTGCTTAAACAGATGTCCACTGAGTTTGATGGCAGCCTTTTCTAATGCGAATGCTCAGGGCTGCTAAAAACTTGTCTTGCTACTGACTTGTCTGGTAAAAGAGGACTTATTTGTAAGCTCATACATGTTGAATCAACTTCTTTCAAAACCTAAAATTAATGATAACCTTTTAAAGATACTATGTGAAAGGCAAGGAACAAACAAAACTTGTGCATTAAATGTGAGTATAAAATTGTGAAATGATACAGCTGTAAAACCGCAATACATAAAGTAACTTTAAAAAATATAACTACACTAATAGATGTGAGTACTCTGCTATGGCCAGCAAAAGACAGTGAATGCAAAAATGCTTGGGTATTGGAAATGAACTTCGTAAACACTGTACATGTAGCTTATATGTAAGCCCAACAGAACTATAAAGTTTACTTTAAGTTTTTGTGAGATGAAACTGATTATTGCAAATTGCAAAACACCTACATTTGTAACTTAACTGTGTTTTTCCTTCTTAAAAATTGCCACAATTTGTGTATTATTTAGCAATACAATAAAATTAAAGTACAATATGCAAATATCACTTTTGCGTTCATTCGACCAATGCACTCTAATCAAGTCCTGTTCCTCTATGGTATCTCACTTCTTGGCCAAATGTCATTCACACACTTAGCCTCGCTTCAGTGTCCTAACTTGAAAAACAGGTTTTGCCGGGTAGTCAATTAAGTTTGGACGGACAATTTGTAGGTTGAGCAGGTTAAATCTATGGGTTGAGTTTGCAGGTTAAGCTTGCAGGTCAGATTTGCAGGTTAAAATAAAAGTAAAATTAGCTAAATGCCTTGTAAGGAAGTCATTTTAGCTGCCTTGCATTGTCTGCAAAGCCACAAGTCCACAAGCGAAAACCTCTCCACAGTCCTTTGAGTTTTCACTATGTTTGTTTTGCAAGCCGTAAATGTCCTGTCCGATGAAACTACACAAAATATGACTTATCACTCAGCCTGTCACATTTAGTAATATAAAGCTTTCAACTCCTTGCCTCAGGACATATCGATGAAGAAATTGATGTTCATTTACGTAGACATACATGTACATGTACAATACAATGCAAATTACAATACCATACCTTATGCTTTCTTTAATAGAATTGCTCTTGTGATTTTTGAGATCTGTGTCAAGTTTCTCAAGCTAAGAGAGAAGTTAAGGCCAGTAAACTTAACACTGAGCTGCAAATTAGGGAACAGTTCAAAACATAAAGCTAGCTGTTATGTCTACGCTCTATATTGGGAGTTCTTTATATTATAATAAATAATATAAATAAATTATTTACTTTTACTTGATAACGTGGGGAGAGGTCACCCTCATTCCCGAGCCAAGGGCTCATGTTAAAACTGCATGACTAAAGCCCGCAACACGAGCATTATTCCTATCGACAAGTTTGTGGGTTCTTTTAAGTCCCCCTATAGAAAACATTAAGAGACTAGACCAATGGCTTAAGCTAACATCCCTGTCCACGGATGATGCGGCGAAAGAAGGTTGCCCAAAGTTCAACCCCTGACCAAGCCATACATTGTACATGTAGATAACTGTTTCACCAGATACAGCAGATATTTACAAGAGGAAACACTATGACTCTTTTATCATTAAGGCTAGTTTTGTTACCTCAAGGACAGTGGGATGGTATCTAGGAATTGGACAATTGTCTTTAAAATTTTCATAGACATAGTAAGTGAAGTTTTACCACTCTATTTTTAACAACTTTCTTTGGACAAACATGTACATGTATTGCCCAAAGGGGTCAGACACAAACAGGCGCAAGTTTCATGCTGGTTTAACAGACCACAACAGTGACGTTAGCCTACTCTTTTTGACAAGTGTGTGGGTTCTTTAAGTGCCTCAATTAGAATAATGAGTGACTAGACCAACAGCTTAATGTCCCTGCCCATGGATCCATGGTATGGCAAAAAAGGTCGCCTAAAATTCAACCCTCGACCAGGCTGGGTTTGAACCAGGGAACTGCACCCATCCAGCCTTGTACCGTACTTACTGGTACTCTAATAAAGTGGCGTGAGTGATGTATGTATAAGAAAAGTAGCAGTATTCTAGTGCTCATATTCTTGTGGCAATAAAGTTTCCTCAATCTGGAGGAAAGTTTTTTTGGCTGGTTCATCAGCTATAATTTGTATAATATTAAGTAAGAGTATTAGTTCTAAAACATAGAATCATTTAAACAAAACCTCAGCATTTCAAGGGTCATTTTCTTCATCTGGAGAGCCAAATGCCTGTCAGTCCCTTTAGTTTTTTCTAATAATTAATGACCCATCCTCTGAGGCAAACTAATGACTGGTTCAAAGTTAGTCAGCTGCTACATCAGCCTGTAAAGCATGTACTGTCTTGCAAGTTGTTAGTACTGACCTTGAGAGCAGCTTTCTTGTTTGTAGTTTCCACCCATGCAGTGTCTATGGTTGGAGCAGACTCTGCTGTGCGGGTGCTGTATTTACATTTTCAACAGCAAAGAAAATAACAAGTTGGCAAATGAGCCAAGGGCAGAATTACATGTACATGTAGAAGGAAGGTCCCCTTTTCAGAGTCGCAAAACTATACAAGGTGACACAAAAGTGAGTATAATATCATGTACACCCATAAAAGGGTTCTTATGTACAGTACAAGTAGGTCATTGATAGTCACATTTATTTAGTAGTCAAAAAATAGCCACTCTCTTTTAAAAATAATCCCTACATGTCATTTGGCACCTGTGAATGCATTTGTTTCAAAAGTTTTTCAAAATCTTCCAACAACCCCCGTTTAACCCCTCAATCCTCCTCTTACCCCTCACCCCTCAAGTTTCCCCTTACCCCTCAACCCCCCTCACCTTCAACCCCCTTCTCATCCCTCAACCCTTCCCCCAATCCTCAATCCCCCTCTTACCCTCACTCTTTTTTTTATCAATTCCTATCGTCAGCTATTCATGTACCCATACTTACCAAGCATCAACCATTCTAGTCACTACTTCTTGGTAAAGCTGGGTGTTGAAAGTCTGTTTCACATAGTTCAGAGCTATTCTACAGTAAAGAAGATAAATGTAAGCAATTTTACAATTTTTAATACCAATAATAGACTTTTGTATTTTAGTATATACTGTACAGTTTGCTCTGTACTGTAGCACCCAATCTTCCCTTACAAACAATAAAGATAATTAATAATTATTATAACTATAATATTATTAATAATAGCAACAAAAATTTTATATACAGACTACACACACTATCAGTGCCTACAGCTGCATGTTGATGTCAGTAATATATAACAAAAACATGCAAAAACACTCACAACCAGTTAAATGTTAACTGACAGCAAATTTACCTCAAAGCATCAACTTCTAAGGTAGGACAGTGTTTAGCAACAAACAGCAATCTGACCAATTTAGTCAATCCAGTGTGGTTTGATGCATACACATCTAGATCCTGGGATGGATGGAAGAAATTATGACAAGAGCTAGAATGGTTTTATTTTATAGTTGTAAAAACACAGTCTTTGTCACTTTTCAAAAAAAAGTTTTTGGAGGTGTGATGAATCACTAAATAAATTAAAAATATCACTTATTAATTAATAAAGATGTTCTACATGTTTAGTATTGTCCTAGCTACATGTACAAAGCCTAAATACAAATCACTGTAAACTACATAACTAGTTGCAACACAATCTTTGTTTTTTCCCTTGCTCTGAGTAACGTTTTGAACTGTTATCAAACAGTTAAAACAGATAGCAACTATGCCAGCAGTAAAAACAAGGTGTAATCACAACTCACAAACCTGCAGACCTTAACAGGTGGTGTAGTATTTTGTGGCTGGATCATTGCTTGACTAGTACTTATTGGTACTAAAAAAGCGGGACATTATCATTTGTACATGTATATTACTTGCTCTGTTTGACAAGAGACTTGAGTGATGGTGAACCAAAACAAGCTAAAGATTCTAAGCAGTGAAGAGAAACTTGAACAAGTTGATTGTGTTGCAGTGAGATTTAAAGTACGTATTTTATTAGTAGTGTTACCAGGGTTGTAGATTCCACAATGAAATTGTCTTCTTGTGCTGATTGGTCACTTTCTGGAGCAACGTCAACCTGCATAGGCTCAACGGCCTGTAACATATATATAAAAATAAATTAATAACAAACCATTTTGTGGCATTATCATAGTAATTAAAACTTCCCCATAATTATGATTGGTGTATTCTTCAACCTATTTTCCTTAATCTGATAACAAAATCAATTATCAGAAATGGTCCAGTAACAAAGTATTGTTTTTGAATGTGTTTTTAAAAAGTTGAATAAGCCAATTACAACTCTTGAGAGTTCCTTGCTTTCTGACTAATCAGCAACAACAAAATAGCTACTATGAATAGCAGAAACTAACCTGAGAAACTGTGGCCTAAACAATTTGGACCATGACAGGAAGGAAAAAACTTGGTCCATAACTTGCTTTACAGACCGAGCACTTGGTTTGTACTACTACTAGGTATGTGCAGCTTTAAATCTAGTAAAAGTTGAGTGACCTTAGCTAAAGGCTTTGAATAACAATCTACATTCTTGTAACTTACGTTTTATAAATTAATTAAAAAATAATAGATAGATATATAGATAGTGGCGGGGCGTTCTGCAGTTGCTCCGAATAAGTAATTTTACAAAAATTAATGAATTTCCAACAACTGAACAAGTGTTGCAATAGAACTCAGCTGTCTGTTTTTTGACGTGAATATACTTTATCACATTAGAAATGGTAGAGCAAAAAGATGTTTTATTCCTATCTTATGACCAAAAGAGGACAACAAGCAACAACAACTTACTACCTTGCTCGCAGGGTAACAACTTACACGAACTCGAGACGCAAAATGGCTGACATGGTACATAAACTATCACTGTTGAAAGCAGGTGAAACTGTTCTTACCACTTCTTGCGGTCTGGCGATTCTTGCTGGAAGAGGCATTGTGTGTAGTTCACTGCTTCAAAATATTATTCTAGCTTTCCACGAGGTCAAAAGATGAGAACTAAGCCTCAGACTAAGCCAATAAATGAACGAGCAAAAGATTTTTTGGCGGCCATTGCTTGCACCCAAGGGTCGTTCCAGTCCTTCTCTGTTTACAAATCCGTGCGTATGAGCGCGACGGAAGTCTGGTAGGGAGTTTACTTCTGTCCCTTTAACCAGAACTTGATAGAACACAAACAAGACTTAAGCCTGGTTTTCACGAGCGACGTAAGGAACGGAAGCGCAAGCGAAAGCGTAAGACTCTTATGTCACCGTGAAAACGGGTTGACATAAGGATAAGCTCGACGGAAGCGGAGACGGAAGGAAC
>JAOBRG010390214.1:0-10639 GCA_027574985.1 Umimayanthus nakama | reverse complement strand
CCCCGTCTTTTCAAAATATTGAACCCCCCTCTCTCCCTTCCTTCTCCTTTCCAACATTTTTAGTTCGCCCCTGCACCGTCACAGGGCTGCTATTGTCTCTTGTTGTGATCGACCAACAAAGCATTATTGCAGCATTGGCTTGGTTATGTACGAGTATTGTGCGTGTTGGCCATTATTAGCGTTATTTTTCCTTTAGCCAATCAGAGAGCAGCTTCAAGCAGCTTCTGGTTGACAAACATAATACATTAAAAACTTTTGTTTTTGCCCAAACTTACAGTGTAGCTTTTGGAAAAATAAAAATATACCCACCTCCCTTTAGGAGGTGTGCTTTGTGTTGAACGTGGCTGTTTCCTTACTGAGTGTTTTTACCCCAGTCGACCAAGAATTTCCAGACCTACTCACTGAAGACGCTGTGGGCTGAAGGTGTTGATGACTCCGAAGGATTACTGTAAGATCTTTTGCCTTTTTTGTTGTGATCTTACGTGGTGCGTGTGCAACTCATTTACACAGGAATTTCTCCATTTTTATTTTTCAAATCGTATCTCCTTCTTTGTATGTTATATATATGATATAGCATCGTACTTCAGACTTTCTAGAGTGTTGCTAGAGTCGTGAAACCAAAAAGAACTTTGGAAAAAGTTCCACTGCGACAACTTTGGTAAAACCTTAGGTATCAATAAATATGGAAGTGTAAGAGGTAAAAGTTTATGAAAAACTCTTGGTTTTTGTGGTGCTGGTAGGTCAAAAGGATCGTGTGGCAGTATTCAATGTTATCAGAACCCTTAAAATAGTTGGTAGTTAACTAAACCACTAAATCTTCGTTTATTTTAATAACTGCATTGTTATGTTTGACACGTTTGTAGAAAACAAGCAAGACGTGTATTGACCTTGATACAGGTCTTACAGGTGTTTTGCATTGTCATTTGGTTAAACTTTCTTCTTTTTATGCTGAAAACGTTAATACTCGGATCAGTACAGCTGAGGTACTATAGTGAATATTTGGAAACAAACTGTTGATGATTTAACCGAGAACTGTACTATCTCGTAGAAATGGCATCAAGATCACCACACCTGAGGAAAATCTGCTGCTCTGTGCCCCAACCTCCGCGGATAAGGTATTGCTGGCACTTGGCGAAAAATCTATTTACACATGGGATTCAGCAAACGATTGTCTTATTGTGCCCTTGAAATAAACTCAATTTCAGTTGTTCTCATCATAACTGTTTCAGCTCCAGTAATTTAAAGATGCATATTAAATTGAGATAGTTCATTTTTGGTTGCTTGTTAAATTCAAATGCATGTTAGATACAACTCGTATTTTTATTTTTATTCTTAAACTCTGTAATTAGAAATGTGTATAGTTTAGGATTATAGCACATGTGTTGTCTTCGGTTTTGGTAGATAATCTTACCATTACTATTACCATTGTTATTATTGTTATCATTATTATTAGATTTATTATTATTATAACTATTATCTTTATTATTATTATTTTTATTATTCGATGACGATGACGACTACTGCAACTACTAGTACTGACAGTGCGACTACTAGTACTGCTAGTACGACTACTACTACATGTACTGCTACTATTATTTATGGTGCTGTGCTATTGTTACTCTAGGCTGATTGGTTGGTTGCCATCAATCAAACTGTAGCTAATGTTATCTCCAGGACAACCTCCTACAGGTGCGTGATAGCGAGGCTGAAGTTTACATGTGATCGCTATATCTACATCATTAGCTTAGGACCTATTACATCAGTGAAAAACACGATTACTCAAGTAAATTTGAGTATACATGGGTCTTAAAATACCGTGGCGCATTTGTGGAGAATTAAGCAGTATTCATTTTTTGCCTACAGCCAGTGCTGGAGAACGCCAGTTATTCCAGTTTATCTGACCCTGTGACGTCATCTGCAAAACTGGGTATCATTAAGCCTGCTTTAATGCAGTACTTGGGACTAAGAGTCAGATTTAAGGAACTCTTAGAAAGAAGATTTTAAAAGTCTTTCAAACACTGATGAGTGAATCACTTAATGCATAAGTTTTATTTGTATCAGTTTCGCGCGCTTGAGCCTGGAACAACATGTTATACGGTTTTGCATACGTTCTCGCCCCTGATTGGCTAATTCCAAGGACTCAGATCAGCTGGTTACGTTTTCAAGTAAATATCGCAACAATGTATGTATAAGTTAACTCCCTACCAAGTTCGATTAGCGGTTCCAAATCTCATTATAGTGGTTACGGACTTGTCTTATCCATATCTTAACCAGATCTGATATCTACACCCACCTTCAATATCTTCCCCAAATTCCAAACCACAGGCAAATGTTGCAAAACTGTTGAACCGTTTTCTTGTAGGTTGAGTAGTGGTGCTGTGAATATGTTGACAGGAAACCTTACAGCCGCCGCTGCCAGAGAGGCCCCGCACACCTTCACTCTTGACAACAGGTATCGCGGGGCGGCCTACAAGGGAATGTGGCTCACGGGAAAACCGCATGGACAGTAAGTCGTAAAGGCGTTCTGTCGTTACAGTCTGATGCGCCAGATCGCAGCTCACACTTATACGGTGAGCGCCAGTTTGATGAAACACAGCGAATCTAAGGGCTGCAAGTTGTTAATCTATCTGGTGCCTAAGTGGCACATGGGGCCTCCACGAGGGTTCTCCATTTCCGCCGGTCCTGTTTACTGGCTGTCTCCCATGTCAGTCCCATATCTTTTAGCTCCGCCTCAACAGATATCCGCCATGTTACTTTGGTCCTGCCCTTCTTGCGCTTGCACGTTGTTAATGTATCACTCTTGTCAATAAAGACGTTATTTACTTTTCAATCATTCCCTCATTCAATCAACCATTCCCTTTCTCGTTTCTACTCTCATACTCCGACTCCGAAACTGATACTTAACTTAAGGAACTTCATTCGATCATGTCTTGAGTAACCTGGTCTCTCAAAGCCCACAAAAATTTCTAATTCAGTTTGCGCCTCCATTGAGTGGCCCAAGTGGCCATTTCAAAATCTTTGTTACACCTCTCTAAGGGATCCGACCACAAATTTGGAGGTTTGACTGTACACATTTTCCTTGTTAGGACAGTTATACTTTTAAATGTGTTGCACTTTGGTAAAGAACGTGTGTAGAAATGCAATGCAACTTTCCTGCAATTGCTCTTTCCTCTCATCATTCCTCAACCTCAGGTAATTATTCGCGGAACAGAAGCGTTAATCGGAAATGGATTGTTGGAATAACAGGCGGAAAGACTGGTCTTTGGAACCATATAAGAACTGTTGGACGAAGATTGTTGAATGTTTCAATACACTACTTTCGATTTACGCTTCGGTTCCCGCGAATAATATTCTGTGCGAGAAAGTACTGATTATAACACACGCCTCCATTTCCGTGGCTTTACCTAGCGAGGGGTGGGGTAGGGGTAAGGGTCCGGGGAGGCAGTTTTTCCCCCAAAAAATCCGACTAAGCGACAGTAATGCTGTTATAAGTGTCTTCTTCACCCCCCAGAAACAAGAAAAACTATATCAGACCTGCACCCTGCTAAAAAACGGTCTAAGTACGGCCCTAACTTTAGGTTATTGTTCGCGGGAAACTCGAAAGTGGTGTATTGTCTGTTTCAGTGGCGAGATGCTGTGGCCAGACGGCCGTCATTACACGGGCGAGTTCAGGAATGGCTACCGACACGGGTAAGTGAATGTGTGTTTAAGGAATGGCTACCGACACGGGTAAGTGAGTGTGTGTTTAAGGAATGGCTACCGACACGGGTAAGTGAGAGTGTGTTTAAGGAATGGCTACCGACACGGGTAAGTGTGAGTGTGTGTTTCTTCAACGAGCGTCAGTCATTTACAGTAAACTTTGACAATACTCAGACTATTTGACTTTTCCTTACCTTTAGCTTGATTAATTTCTGCTTCCATTGGGTGATGTATTAATATCCTGTTTGTTTTTTTGAGTGGTGGCAAAAAGTTTCCAACAGTTACCGAAACATTTCTTTGGAAAATATTTTGCAAATGGCAAATAATGCGATTATAAGTCTAGGGGAAAGTGTCCGCTAAAATACTTTTCCCTACATTTTGAGAATGTTGACATATTTTTTACACTAAATTTTGCTAAGCAGCAATGGATGACCGGCATAACAACAGAGAATAACGGTCTAATCACAGGCGATATTGCTGTTTCCTGGCGAAAGCCCTTACTTGTAATAATTTCTTGTGTGTCGTGTTTTCGCGTTAAGTAATTGAATTATCATAAATCACATGCTCATTAAAAAATCAGTGTGGCAATGTAAACTTGTAAACACTCAGTTCATACTATGATGGCTTGTAACATTTTGAAAGTTCCATTCAGCAGTGATACTTCAGCAAAGTAACAACGACGAATTAAGAATGATGTGCATATGAAATCCTGTATTAATAAATACGGTGCAAAACCCCCAAATACACAGAGTGAGTGACAAAAACTAGAGTTTCACTTTTACTGGTCATATTTCCAACACTTAACTTAAGCGAACTAAAGACTGACAAATGCAGCTGTTGTGTTTACAGTGATGGTGCGATGGTGTGGCCTGAGGGTACCTGTCCTGCTCCAGACCTTTTGTGGGTGCGCTATGAAGGGCAGTGGGAGGAGGGAAAGATAGCTGGCCACGGCAAGATGAAGTGAGGAAACTTCAGTTACTTATTTTATTATATGGCTGACTGATTTCGCGCGCTGTAATTGGTTAACTCCAGGTCCGTAAGTAGCCGTTCGGACCTCTAGCTCTCGATCAGTTTTTCAAAGCCGGAATAATCAACACAAAGCCATATAATAAACGTCTTGTTAGCCTCGTTTGCTCGGTCCACATGGCAAGTTATGAATCCTCATTTTTCCTTCCTTGTTTTCGTGGCCCGCGCGCTTCCCGCTTGGCCCAAAAAAGGAAGGAAATAAACTCTGTTCATAACTAGCCATACGGACCTCGCGCTCTATACTTAAACTTCGGTATAAAGCAGGGACTTCGGCCACTGAGAAAGATCGTATGTAGACACGTAACATAAAAACACGATAGTTCTACGTGTGTTAACATTAGTTAGTCCATAATCGTCTTGTATTACTATGACAACCCTCGTCATTGCAGTCGGTAGTCGTTTTGAAACCACTGCTGATCGTGAAATGTTCAAACAACTTTTCATAACAAACAGAGTAGCTAACTAATATGGACACTGCGCTCTTGAGATATCGATTTGAACACTCGAAGATGAATTTCATATCCCCGCGCGCGATGTGTTTTTCTAGATATATATTGTCTGTGAACCTGGGTAGCGCTTTTTAGATAAAACGATAATAGCGCTTTTTAGAGAAATCCAGAAGCTCATACGAGCCTCTGAAAAAATTCAGTAAACCCACTCATTGTTGTAGGAGTGTCTGTTTTGATAACTGCGGCTGATCGCTATTAAGATTTTAAAAATGTTCTTCAAACTTGTTTGTTTCGGAGGTTAGACTGAAGTGATTGCTGGACCATTTAAATTTGTGGAGTAGGGTAGGGATTGACCATTTGATCATGGGAAGTAGGGTGGGGATAGATCATTTGATCTTGTGGGTGTGGTAGGGATGGACCATTTGATCAAGTGGAGTAGAGTGGGGATGGACCATTTGATCATGTGGGGTAGGGTAGGGATAAATCATTTGATCATGCGGGTAGGTATTGACCATTTGATCATGTGGGATAGGGTTGTGATGGACCGTTCATTTGTTCTTGTGCGGTGGAGGGTAGAGTGGAAGAATGTTTACTTTGCATACATTTTTGATGCAAGCATTACACTTTTGCTTTATTCTTCTCTCTTTCTCGTAATAGCATCGAATCGTCATTTTTTCTTACTCGTACAACGTTTTTTCGAATATATTGCACACCCCACCCCAAAATGATTGGCGCGTAAACTTTGAGTATTGAACCTATTTATTTACTAGAGAACAGATAATTGGTTGAACATGTGATCAGATTGTGTTGTAACATACTACATTGTGAATCACCCAGGTACAGCAATGGAGACCGTTACAGCGGTAGCTGGAGAGAGAGCATGCGGCATGGGCACGGTAGTATGAGGTCAGGCTCCGTTTCATCCGCCGCTGCCACTGTGTACCTCGGGGAGTGGGCGAACGACAAGAAGTGCGGCTATGGAGTGCAGGATGAAATCTTGAAGTACGTGAGAAACTGAGGCATTACTGTGTGTTGTGATGGCGTGTGCAAGCAGTAGTGATTCAAACAAAATTTAGTCAACTCTCTGTTAGTGTGTTATAGTGTGCGTGTGTGTGTATGTTTGTGTGCTTGCGTCTCTGTCTCTTTATGTGTATGTCTGTTTGTCTTTCGGTGGATGCAGATAATACAACTTTCATTTTCCCTTATTATTTAGGTCAAGTCTGGCCCAGCAATTAAAAATTAACAGTCCCAACATGCTTTGTGATCTAAGTTTTGTACTTTGGACGGAATTTTCATTCCCTGCTCATGGATGTACCTTTGTTTGTTTACCAACAAACGATCATGTTCTCACCTGATTCTTAAATGATCCAAATTGTTTCTTCAGGGGCGAGAAGTACATGGGAATGTGGGAGAACGACTGTCGTCAAGGCAGTGGAGTGATTGTAACAGTTGAAGGAATTTACAATGAAGGAATTTTCGTCCAAAACAAGCTCGTGGTAGGTGTTTGTGATACCAAAATCGATTAAAACACCACCAGCCAACATTTGAAGAGCTCCGAAAATCCCCCCCCACCCTTTTTTCTTGGTTTTGAACTTTCGGCATTGTCTTTTATTGGCGATTTTGGAATAGTAGTGTGTATGACGAACGATTATGATTTTGTTAAAAGTGCATGAAGTGATCAAGCAATTCTCTCCTGACCCATATTGTTGTTTACTTCGAAACATGACTTTCCCCGCCCATTCCAAACGTGCTCTCCACGAGGTGTTGTCGCTCTTTTCGTCCGTCTGCAGGGAATCGGTCTCTTACTCTCTGATGACAACACGAGGTACGAGGGGGAGTTCGCGGGCAACTGTCACCTGGCTGGCAAGGTATGGTCTAAATCTAAATAAACTATGGTGATGAAGTTGGTACTAATGATGTTAGTGATTATGATGAGTACAGATAATGATGATAAGGATGACCATGGTAAAGATGATGATGGTACTAACGATGTTAATGACGATTGTAATGGTAATGAAGATAGTGATGATAATGATGACGATGGTAATGGTACTAAAGATGTTGGTGGTAATGACGATTGTAATGGTAATGATTGGAGCTGTTTTGGCCGTGTTAAATGCACCACCAACAAAAATATTAGCTTTTTGTAAATGTTAGTAAAGTTGCGATAATATCATATAAGAATCTGTAACTTTGATAAGCTTCAAGATAGATCACCTTTTTGGAATCCATACTCTATCTGTTCCACGTGCCATGCTTAGTATAACCAGTTTTCCACGCATTCCTCATTTTTCTACGTTTTTTTAGAAGATCTATATTGGATCTTCTGCGTCGCCGATGTCACATATACTCATTTCAGTTCTGCAAATTCTGTTTTCGTTTAATAAACCATCCATTTTCTTGCTTCACATTTCAAATGATCGCTTACGGTTTTCAAAAGTCTTTCAGCATTGTGTGACTGTGACAGCAGAAGGACTGAGCGCTCTGCAAGCGTAGCAACACTGAGAGATTTGTACTCGAGAGTGCAACAGCTTCAGATCAGTGTGCAACTGCTACGAGGGCTCTTTCGATATGAATTATTACTTTACTGACAAAAGACTTAAGCAATTTTTATGCTTACTTTGATACACAACCTTGCCGATGAACAGTTGCTAATAGTTATAAGATTGCCTTACACTGGTTCATTTTTGAACTGAAATATGGCTAAACTTCGGCACGTTTGGAAAACAAACTGCAGTACTTTCAGAACCAATTCACCCGCAAAGGTGCCAACTCCTGATATTAGCCGGTTTATATGTCTCAACAGCTGGAAATATATTGAATCTCAGGTTTGCTGAGCTTGAAACAAGAAGAAAAACCAAAGAAAAACCAATGTCTTAATGAGCTTCGCACTAAGGGCCCGTCCACACGTATCCGGATATTTTTGAATCTGCAACTTTTTCTTTCCAGATTCGCCTTTCGTCTACTTATTTCCAGCGAATTTGCTTGCGAATCCGCTACTTTTTTAATCCACTACTTAGAGTGGAAATTTTTGAATCTGCAAACAATTCGGAACCTTGTAGAATATGAATATTTTTGAATCCGATGACATGGCAAAGTTGGGTCTATTTTTTATCGTGTGAGGATTTAACATGGCCGCCGAACGGAATATCGTCAAGTCTCTTCTTCTTGCAATTGTTTCAAGCCTGATAGCGTGTGTGGAGGTAACTTGGCTATGTTTACTGTTCATTTCAATTGGTACAAAAGACGACTCGATGTTCAATCCAAATGAAGGAGTCTGCTTTTCTTCGGTTTCTGTCCCGAATGTGACATATCCAAGTAATATGTAAAAGCGAAAGGTTTTACAGTGACAAAATAAAGTAATTTGCCGCAAAAGTGGCACATTACGCTAGCACGCTGCTTTGCGCATGCTCTATTTACAGTATTCACAGAGGAGTACTGGGCACTACAGTTAATTCAGCTGATCCGGATATGTGTGGACGGGCGAATTCGGTTCGAATTCGCAACAGGTGGACGCAAATGTTTTAAATCCACAATTAAAAACATTCGGGTTCAAAAATATCCGGATAAGTGTGGACAGGGCCTTAGAATTTTTAAATTTGAGTTTGCTTTACAACACATTGAATATCTACTGCATAGTCACTCGGGAAATCTATTTGATCGTTTTAAGTTTTAAAAATTTTATAATGTATTTAATTAAGAATAGCAATTTATTAGTTAAAGCCTAATATGGATAAATGAAGTTTTTATTCACAGTTGAGTATTTTTGTGCCATTCCAGGGAGTTCTGACGATGCCAAATGGTGACTACATCGAGGGTTCATTCACTGGCCTCTGGGGTGAAGGCATTAAAATCGCCGGAACATTTTACAAGTCAGATTGCCTGTCAGATACTTCTGGAGTCCCTGCAAGGTTTTTTAAGTGACTTGTCATTGAAACATTAGGCCACCTGAAAAAACATTTCCTGTTTCTCAACAGAAATATTTGAAAAAGTAAACGAGGCAAGAGGGTTTTTTTAGGAGCTGCCAGAGGGGGAGGGGGCGGGGAGGGGTTGGAGGGCTACCAGTTGTTAACCAACAGCATTTTTACATGCATGCATTGCAAATGCCTACCATTTCTATTAAAGACAATTGGAACAGTTTATTGAATGTGAGAAAATTATATCGTTTCCCACGTTAATGTAGTATATCATATGTTGGACTAGATGCAATACAGCTCAATATGAAGGTGGCCCATATTCAACCCTGGCCACTCATTCTGGAAACATTGCTCTGTCCAGGCAGAAGCTTCATTTAAATCTTCTTATTGAAACCCTACACGACCACACCAGTAAAAGCTAAGTTGAGCAAGTGAACAGAGACAACTAAAAAACAAGAACAAATAATAGAAAATGACTAGATGACAATTCAATGAAAACTGCCATACAAAGTAAGTGTGAAAAGACATGAATCTACCGCCAAGCGTTCTAGGCAGTTAAGTCACATCACGCCTGCAGCTCTCGAGTCATTTCGCTCACGGAGCGGAAGAAAATATATATTTTCCATACATTTTCTTTATTTTAGAAAACAAAAAAAAGTAAATGCGGCAGCTATTTTGAAATGTGGGCGCTGATGAGAAACAGGGAATTTGTTTTATGTGGCCTTATGCACGCGCTTTTCTTATATAAAGAATCCTTGTAAGAGTGTGGAGAATTTGCCCAAGTTCAAGAAAAGTTTAGAACATCTGTTTCAGATGCACAAAAAATCCCCAGGTTTTCAGCTGGAGCAGCTAGTTATTTTGTGCAGAAAAATGAGACAATTTAGGAACAATTTGTTGCTGAATTTGCAAAAACCACATCTGGGCCTGGTGTCTTGGGTTATCCCAGGATTAGCACTGATCGAGCTTTAGACAAGCTTATTGAAAAGCGTGTATAAATATGGGGGCAAGTAAGTAGTCAAAACCAATTAAGCAAACATATCTGCACTCTATGGTACAGACGCATGTTTCGGCTTTTTTGCGCTAGTAGCACTATGACCTTTGAGGGGAGTTTACACTTTTGTTTATTTTGACATTGAGTCAGTGGTACTTTTGATGAAAGTGCAAATGAAAGAAGAGGGAGTTTGTAAAAAGAGGGTCACACTAGAATATCGACATATGTGAGGACAAGGTGCGAGAAGTATGCTTTACGAAATGACAAATTAAGACAAATACAAGCAGGGTGTTGGATCGAGTAAAACAGTTACCTCGCAACTGGATAATATATGTGGATAACCAACCACATTAATTAAAGATTGTTGTATCTTACAGTTCTTCACGGAAAACCAAGACCGGAGTTCCGCCATGCAAGAAATGGACAGCTTTGTTCCAGCAGTGTCGAGTAGCACTGGGCTGTCAGCATGATCATGATTGTGACACTCAGACGGCCTGGAAGTATGTGTCGATTGCGTTACTAAGTGGTCACGACGGCAAGTTGCCCAGGAACCAGCA
>JAOBRG010390192.1:0-10639 GCA_027574985.1 Umimayanthus nakama | reverse complement strand
TAAAATCCGCGCCGCAATGCGTAGCTCCGCTGACCAAGCGATGAGCGGACGAGAAACTGTGTTCAGCCACCTTAAACAACTCACTTTTATATCTTGCGGTCTTTAGCGTTACTTGCGCAAAAGATCTTAAGCATTTGTCCGAGCAAAACTTGTTGTAAGATTGAAAGTTGCAGTCGCACGTCCCAATTTTTATTTTTATGAAAGGTAGTCGGACCTTTCGGATCTCCCTTCTATATAGCAGGGGCAGAAGATTTAAGCGCTGAAGTCTTCTTAACAGGGCAAAAGTCACGTAACAAGAGACACGTGGCTCGCCTTTACCGTTAATGTAAGATACATTTACAGACACTTAAAGCTAGGTACGCCTTGACGCCTGGCCCAAGTAACATTTTTTATCATCTCAGTCCTATCAAGGAGTTCCGCACTGTATAATAAAAATAAGAAGAGACAAGAAAGAAGAAAACGAAGACGAAGAAAACGAAGAACGTTTTTCTTTGCTGTTGTCTTCTATCAGATAGAGAACCTTAGTAGCAATACACCGGTTGATAACTCAATAAGGTAGTCCTTTGACAACCAGTTAATCGGCCAAATTGTTTATCCACCCATTAAACTGTTCCATCGACTAACTCGTTAATGAAAACGACAACATATACAAGTAAATTAGTCAATCAATTAATTGTAACCAAAATCTTACGAGAAAGCTACTGCTGGTGACAATCACTGGTTTTAACTGTAATGTTAAAGCAAAAAAACGTGTGTTGTCTTTCAATTAAGTAGTTAAGATTCTGAAACTTATGTTTTACATTTATTTTTGTTTATATCGTTATAAATAGTTCTTCTTTCCACAAACAGGTCTCGGCGGGTCGGTTTGCTGGATTGGGAATGGAACAGCAGCCTTTGTGACGTTCGGTGTTCCCGCAGGAATCGTTCTTGTACACAATTTCGTCTCTTTGATCAGGACAATTGTTGCCACAAAAAAGAGCAGAAAGGTGACTGTTTCTATAATTGATACCACAACTCTAGAGCCTTGTTTACACGACAGTGACTAACCCGGGTTAGTAAGAAACAAAAGCCGTGCTAACCCGGGTTTGATCCAGGTTAGTTCAGAAAAGCGTCGTGTAAACACAACCTAGGTTAGTTTACCTGGTTCGTTTGTGCCGTGTAAACAGGGCTTAACCTGCTAGTTTCTGGCTGCTTGTTCTTGTATTAACCATAAAATAGGTTTTTAACGCTTTCAGCCTAAAACTAATTTATAATCGCAAACACTAGTGTCAGAATTAGCTTATAGATTTATGAAAAAGTTCGAATCTCAGGTTATAAGACAAGTGCGTCTTCGCCATTTTTGCGCAAAATCAAGCCCAACACGCAGCTCTTTGTCTACTCATAAAGAGCGTTCTAGCAACAAAAAAAACGTTTACAAGCATTTCAACGAGAGTATGAAATTGTAAATCTAGAAGACATCGGTTCACATTTAATTTTGTTCAGATCATGTCAGCATCCGGGCATCATTTGGATAATTGCTGCCTCGCTTCGCTCGGCAGCAGAACAAAGGCCGACATTCTGTTTCGAATACATGGACTAGCGGCTCAGACCCACGGCGGGCCAGGAAAAATATCGATTGACCGATTCCGTATGTTTGTCCGTCCGCACTCGTTCCCAGGTTCTACTTGTCTTCTGGGAGCGTTCACGTGGGTATAATTTAACACTTCCGATTCAAGGTTGAGGGCGAAAGCCCTCGAAAGTTTTAATCGGAAGTGTCAAATTATGCGCCGGGGAGGCTGGGCTTGGACGACAGTGTCTGTGCAACGGGTGACGGGAAAGTGCAGTTCTGCTGCCAATTTTATTTAAACGTTGAACTTGTAGGCCAATAGAGCCCCGATCATTTTCATGTTGCAAAATCAGAAGCATTTGAAGAATTAAGGAGGTATGTTTCGGTCGTTAGAAACGAGTAATTGGTTCATATTGTATTGTTTGTATTGTTGTGAATGACATGAAGAACTATCCCTGAAGGCGGACTGATACACCAAGTGCTGGGCCCAAGTACTTCTGGTCCAGTTATCTAGTGAAAAAATCCGGCTTTTAGTTTCAATTCCCAAAAGCTAAATTTTCAATTTTTCCGAAGAGGTCGAGCGCATTCCCCTGATCTGTGATTACTTCCCGTGGGATTTTTGTGATGAAAGCAAGCCTCTAGTCTAAAAATGTTTAATGTCCCTAAGGAACACGAAAAAAGTTGTCGGCAAATTTGTGACTTGCAACGAGCGTCGCTAAGAGGAGTTTGAAATGTGACGTATGTACCCTAGCATGGAAACGAGACATAGTTTAATTGTCTATAATTGTCTATAAAAATTCCTACAACAAAACAAATTTTCACTTTTATTGTCCACACTTGATATTCAGGTATATCTAATTCATTCAAGCAACTTATGAGTATTAACACTGGTCACGTAACCCAAGTGGCATGGAAACGAAACCTCTAAAAGGATGGTTTTGGAATAGGCAGACAGGAAACTCTACAAATCACGATCAACAAATCCTTTATGCCCCATTAACAAGATTTTCCCATGGCAGAAACAAACAAAGTACCGTCTGAGAAACAGTTTCGCGATTCGTCCTTAAGTAACAACAGGCAGAATCAAAAGTGCATTTATAAACAGCCTTATTTTTAAATACAATGTTTAATTTTCTTAAATGATATCTTTATTTATCTATTTTTTCTGTACAATTATGTTTTATTACTACATTGGATGTACTCTGCGCACTTTAGACTTTTTTTTAGATACTATTATAAACTGTAACTTAAGATACGTAATTTTATCTTAGGAAACAAGGATTCATTACTATTATTATTATTATTATTATTATTAAACAAGGCTGTAACATGAAACGCCTCATAATTCGTTCATAATTGCATAAGATTGTTGTCAAATCCTTCAGATATACAAAATGAATAATTAAAATTTAATCGCAGGGATGTCAGGCTTCATTTGAAAACTAAAGATATAAGATGGTTTCAGGTATTACGTGACCCATAATAAGCAAATATATTCAGTTTGCTGTTCTTTGGAAAGCCTTCCAAAAATGCCTTCAAAATTAATTTGTGGGCAATTAACAATAGTGTTGCGTTTATAAACATTTTATCTATCAATAATAACAAAAGTGCCAGGAGGAAAGCGTAATAAAAATGAATGCGAGCTCACGATGCTCTTAATCAGCGGCATTCATCATCAATTTAGGCATCTGAAACCTTGAATTACAGACTATTTCGAGACACTGTTGTATTTCTTCCCTTTATGGCTGAATCTAGGGTATTGGAATTAGGGCAGGAAACCCTAGATGTTCATTAATGTTTAATATGTCAGAAGCAAACCAAGTAATGTCTCGCTGATATGCCAACTTCGCATGAGAAGGTATTCAAGAGTACCGTTGAGTGGGTTAAGTTCGGAGAAAGCCGAGAGAACTTGCTGCAAAGGGAACTTCATGGCACCGATCATGTTACAAGGATGCTTTACACACAGCAGTCCAGAAGAGGAAGAAAGAAAGGCTTGTATTTTATAACGACTCATCACAAATATCGAGACCCTGTTTACACTAAAGCAAGTCCGGGAACAATACTAATAGTCACTCACTTAATAACTGCTCCCCAGCGCTCGAATGGCAGACCACACCGATGGTTCTAATGCAGGCACAGAACATCAAAACGAAGGTGGTCGGCCCTAACAGGAAGACGGTGATCTCCCTTGACACGTGGCTGTACCAACCGGCTAAGTACCAACAGATTTCTCGTCAGGACCTCGGGCATCTAATACTACGGCCTGGTGGCCCAACTTTGTGCTATCAGTGCGTTCGTCGAGAACAGTAGATTGGAAAGAGCCCGATCCGAACGGACCAGCGACTGTGAAGCAAATCATTGGGGAAAGGACGTTAAGAGTGGAGACCGCGCACTTATTTAACTAAGAGAAGCCGTTTGCATTGGTTCAGGACGCACTTTTTTTCGAAAGCACCCGACTGTGTGCTAGTGTTAAACAGTCAGGAAACCAACTCAGTAAAACTTGCGTTGATGCTACCAAGAAGAAGTGATAGCAAGGCACGCTTAAGCTGGTGAAAATTGTTACGACGAAGATTACTGAGAAGGTGAAGACGTTTGATTCTAGCAAAGAGGAAATTCCTATGTTGAAGTTCGCGCGAGAGTACATGAAGGAGGTGATGGAGTTTCTGTGCTTTATGAAGAAGGTTCGCACCGGCCACTGGAATTTTCACTTAGTAGCCCTCAAGGTGTTTACGAAATACTTTTTCGCACGCGACATGGTCAATTACGCCCGAATGATTCCGGTGTATTTAGCCGAAATCCAGACGTTAGCTGAGACAAATCCAGAGCAGAGCAACTGCGTTCTAAGCAGGAAATTGGGTGCTTTTTTGTGCAGTCGGCAGGGATAACGCCCGGAACATATCAACCGGTCAATGGATCTCTCTGGTGGATTAGTTTGCAACACTCTAATTCCAACCGCTTGTACGAAGTTTTTCCTGACCGCGCCTAAGGTCGCAAGGCTGCCACAACAAGCCAAGCAGATAGCTGGCACTTTGTAGAAGACCGCTACGTGACATCAAAACCTTGGCTATGCGTCATCACAACGTCAAGGGAAGACCATCCAGCAGTTAGTCAGCAGCGTGCGACACTTCACAGACCCATTCTTGTAGCTGAGCCCAGACCTGTTCAACCTTGTGACCAAGGTGGTAATGCCGGAGAAAGTTAAAAAAAAAGACATCGGCGACCAGAGCGTTGTTGGCAAATAGCTGTGCGGTAAATTTGCGAAATAGCGAATACAGACAAGCAAGTGCAGCATCTGGGGTCCGATGAAGAAGCGCAAACTCTTAACATGGAAGACTACCGGGAAGAAAGTTCGAGTAGAAACGAAGGGTAAAGTTGTTGAGCTCGGATGATGATGGTCGTCTGCAAGTCCCGCCCTCCCGTCTCGGTAATTCAACTTTCGATGTTCGCCGAAGATGGAACTAAGCTACACTGTTCTGCAAAGAGCGCTTTGATGAATATCCTAAAGAAGATGCACGATAGATCGACTGAGCAGCGTGACGAGATGATTAACGAGGGAGCGTAGATGAAGGTGTCTATTTTCGATGGGATGGCAGAAGTTCAGGCGCTTAAGAAACTGAACTGAAACAAGACCTGCTTTCATCTGGTCGACCATTTCACTGCGGTGATCCTCAGAAAGTACCTCGATGCAGATGAACCGCTTGTTGTGTTTGACAGGTATGTTTGCTTAGTTTATTCATCAAATTAATCCCTTGATATTGAAGTGATAGTATTTCACGTTGAAAAGTGTCTGTCGTACATACACATATACAAAGGTGTGGTATTTTAGAATATCTCACAATGAAAACCCCACAGTCGTATTGAAAAGTACGTTTCTTTTTTTCAGATGAGTTGCAGCCAGTGATAACCAAGCTACAGCCGGCGTCTGATGCAGTTCTTCACCTCGTGAAATGTTGTTGCGTTAAGGAGAAATGCTTTACCAACCGGTGTCAGTATCGCAAGGCGGGGTTCCATTGCACAGATCCGTGTAGCTGTAGTGTTGATAAGATAAGCCGTGTGGCTGATGACGAAGGTATCGAAGGGACTGACATTCATGGTGCAACTTAGTTTTAATGCTTGCATTATTACATGATTTGAGCATGTCTGACCAACAATTGGTGGTCATCAACGAAAACTCTAGGCCGTTTAAAAAGAGCCTCGTTCTCATGCTGAAATAGTAACGTGACATATTTTATGGCATAAAGGACAAATTGGAGCGGTCCTTTAACATTTGATAATAATTTTATCGCGGTCCAGCCTCGTTTCCATGCAACTGAGGTCACGTGACACTCAAAAGTTAGTAAGAATGTGCTAGATATGCCTAACTATCAAGTATGGGCAGTTAAAGTTACAATTTGTTGCGATTTAGAATTTTTTATAGGCAACTCAACATCCAGCCTCGTTATCATGCTGGGGTATGTTCGGAAGTTGTGATAGTTGTCGGTTATAGCTTACCGAAATGGTTTATTACCGCTTGTTTCAGTTTTGTTTGTTTTGGTTATTAATCACAGAAACACGCAAGCAGTTCATCCCGCGGTGACCTCAGTACAGTTTACTTGAAACTGACGGTAGTGTTGGGTATCACTTGGGTGTTGGGTTTTATTGCGTCAGCCAGCGAGGAACTTGGAATTCTGTGGTACCCGTTTGTGATCTTCAACAGCTTGCAAGGTGAGAATGTTATGAAGTATAGGTAAGACACATCTGAACATACAACTCAAGGCAATACAGCAAATATAAGTAAAAAATAATATAAATTAATATAATGTAATTAACAATAATTCTTCGAGACCGCACTGAATATTAGCTGATAAATAACGGATGAGCGCGGAGCCAATACTCAGAAGCAATCAGCTAATACTCAGAAGGGCGAGTAATAAAACAACAAATTATTTGTCACCCGAAAATATTTAGTTGGGGAAAAAAATGTCTGAAGATGCCGCCGACTCAAAAATAACCTCCGTTTCCGGAGTTTCCATATAAAGTTAATCACTAGAAAATTAGCTGATAACTCGAGTAACCATTGGCTTTATCAAAAACACAATATAATGTAAATAACACTAAGTAACAAATAAGTAACACTACATTAGAGCAAAGCATAACATAACATAACGCATCTCACTACAACACAGTGCAGTGCAGTACAGCATATAGCATACCATTCACAACATACATTTGACTACAACACAATACAATACAATATAGCGCAAAAATGCAGCGCAGCAAGGTAGAACACAGCGCTTAGCATAGCACAACTTGAGGCAACACGCAACACATCACGTCTCTTCATACGAGATCAGATCAGATCCCAAAAGAACACAACATAAAACAACGCAACGCAACACAACACAACCAAACACAACACAACACAACTTAAGACAAGACAAGGCAACATAAAACAACACAACATAAGACAACACAACACAACACAACAAAACACAACACAACAAAACGTACAATTTTGCTGTATTATTTGTTTTCAAGTAAACTATTATTATGACACAAATAGCGCATATTATTTTCCTTTTTTCTCGTGTAACTTTTCACTTTGTTCCAGGTCTTTTCATTAGTGTCTCGTTTGTAGCCAAGAAGAATGTAATGAACTTGTTTCGTACGCGACTGTGTGGAGATTTCGACAGGGACGTCCAAAGCACAGTGGCAACAACAAAGACTTTCACACTTGACGACAAGGGGCTGACTCCGCGTTCCGAGAGAGTCTTACAAAATACACCACAACCAAAAAGACCTTCCAGACCTAAAGACAAGGAGCTGACTCCACGTTCCGAGAGAGTCTTACAAAATACACCACAACCAAAAAGACCTTCCAGACCTAAAGACAAGGAGCTGACTCCGCGTTCCGAGAGAGTCTTACAAAATACACCACAACCAAAAAGACCTTCCAGACCTAACGACAAGGAGCTGACTCCGCGTTCCGAGAGAGTCTTACAAAATACACCGGAACCAAAAAGACCTTCCAGACCTAACGACAAGGAGCTGACTGCGTATTCTGAAAAAGTCGTGCAAAGTACACCGGAACCTACAAGATCTTCCAAACCTATCGCCAAGGGGCTGACTGCGCGTTCTGAAATAGTCGTGGAAGTACACCAGAACCAAAAAAACCTTCTGGACCTAACGACAAGGGGCTGACTGCCTAGAGGCGCACAAGGAACATTGGACACGGCACGAAGCAATATTGACGAAACGGAATTGATATACTGTAACTGTCTAACAGAAGTGTGCGCCAAGGGATATAACGTTTAATGTCAAGTTAGTAAAGCAAGAAATATAACGTATCCACGACTTTAACTAGAAATGACATTTATTTAATCTGCACAACATGAATAAGACCACAACTTTGGTAGGCGCGTAGCCACCTGTAAATCATGTAAGCCCGGGCTTACCAGTTTTTCAGAAACCTAGCACTTTTCTTCTTCCAATTTTATCGTTTGGGAAAACGAAGATACAGGACAGACAAACCCGTCATTGTAAAAAGGAATTCTGCTTTTGTTTCGCTTCCATTTTGACTTATAAAAATTATTCGAAAAACTGTTGGGTCGGCTAAAGTATCGTCAACCTGTTAATCCAGGCCTACCAGAAAAATCTGGCTGGCCACGCACCTGTTCGACCTAAAGTAAAAACCTGAAAAACAACATCGCTTTCAGTTGCCTACATAGTTCTGCTGCTTGTCTCCTTTAAAGCTAGGTACAACCAACATTTTCTTTCTTTTCGTCACCTTGTGTATGTATAATTACAGCAAAAAATTGACGGGAAGTGGTGGTTCGGCACCAGAAACAACTGTAGAAGCTAATGTAATCGGATGTCCGATACATTTGAAAGTTAAGACAAAAAAAAAAGAAAAAATGGCATGCTACCAAGATCTCTATATACACAAATACACAGCTGAAACTCGTCGAGTAGTTTAAAAAGTCAATGCTCTTCAAACATGGTTTAAAACAGAATAAAAGTAAAACGAAAATCTTGAGAAAGCGCTAACTACTATTCGACAATGAGAGAACGAATTGGAGTTTTTTAAGCAACGGCAATTAATACTACTTGGATGTGTACCAGTTTTATGAACAGGTATAGATGTAAACCAGTAGCGTTCTTTATCATTCCGGGACCACGCCTAACGAAAATGACAGCTAGGTTCGTTGTCATTCCCTTGATTGTAGTCAGCAAGGGCCGCCACCGTGGCAGCTGGGACACTAGCTAGGCGCGAGAAGTGGTATTCAGGGTCTTGTTGCTCCGGGTTCGTGACGGGGCACCGAACAGGGGACATGCATTGATAACGTGGAGTACTGTTTGTAGTCTACCACAAGGGCACCATTCAGAGTCGGTGGCACCAAACTTAGCTAGGAACGAGGCACGAGATAGCAAACATCGGGTTAAAAAGGTGGCTTAACTGGAAGAGTGTAGAACCTTCAGGATTTCGAGAAGTATCGTAGAACACTGGAGAGGCAAGACCCTTGGTTAGCATTTAGTTTAGTGATTTCATCTTCAATTTACACCCGTATCGTAGGTATTGTGGTACACTGGGTTTATACCAGGTATTTATTGTATGATGAACTTACTGAGAAAAGCATGTGCATAAAAGAATAGGACCTTTGCTTTACCAGCTTCAAAACTAAACAATGCAAGAACATATTTTTCAAAGGGACGATATTTAAGATATCTTAATCTTGTTTAAACTGCTCTTAATTATTTTGAGATTCCGAAAATATTCAGCGTTTTGACCTTGTTACTTAAATTCAGCTTTAAGGAATACATCACTTTATTGTTAAATACGAAACCTTGTATTTGTATTGGTTGATCCAGAGACTGCTCGCTACAGCAACATTTAAGTCTACTTTCATAATACACAGTACATTTTGACTGATCATATTTTTGAGTGATTCGTTGATCCTTTAAGAAGTATGAAGAATGAGAAAAAAAATGAAAACGATATTTCGACAATTTACAAGTGCAAAACTTTGCTTTTAATTCTCTCATGTAGAACAAATGGCAATTATATAAACACGTGCATATTATCAATCATAATTGGAAAAATGGCAAAAAGCTTCAGAACATTTTCTTTGTCGCTCTATTTTGCGACATTTTTTTGTTGACTACTGAAGTGGCCGGGTAAAATTATCCATCCCAATAGAAAACAAACTCTGCACGACACGAATGATTTCACTTTATCTCCATAATTCTCTCCTGCAGAGCCAAAACAACTCTTTAGATTGGCCGTGGGGAAGGCAGTCCGGGGAATACATTTTTGCTGTATCTAATGTACTGAGGTGCGTCTTTTCAGTGCACAAAAACGACTGTACTAGGGGGGGATAAAATACAGTAAATGTATGTCATTTTTGTGTTAAGACCTGTTAACAATTGACAAAAAATGTTTCCCACTCCTAATCGGTGAATTTATTTACTAATTGCGAGTTTATTTTAGTTCATCTGATATTTATTCATGTTTCAGTTATTAGGCCTTGTGACAGGAGGGGGTTACAAATGTTTGGTCTCGATATGGAAGGGAATGTGGGAGGAAAACATGAGTTGTTTGATGACGATGCGCTTGCATTGGTGGATCCATAATTTTTTTTTTTTACTTGTTCTTTTCAGTTTGTAATAGCGCGCCACAAATGATATTAGCGACCAATTCCTTAATGTGTACACTTTTTAGTATTTGCAAATGGATCAATCAGTGGTCGAAATATGCCTTTTAGTTTTTCCACTGCTGAAGTTTTACGTACTGCGCACTTTCTTGACGCCCCCAGTATTTACATGATAAGAGCGTAAACGTGCAACTTCACATGCGGAAAAAGTAGCACGTGTGAATATCGTATTTTATGACTTTTAAGTGCTCAGCATGTAAATTGTGGTGTTTTATGATATTAGTATGTACAAATCTGGCACTCCAGTATTATTGAAACTCCAGTTTTACGGCTTTAACAATCGTTAGTTTAGTTTAGTTTATTCAATTCGTCACTTAATTACAAATAAAAAGTTAACATCAAAATAAATTGGGTGTGACAGGGGTAAGGAACAGGACTTGCGTCCCAATTGAGACCTAGCCCC